>CM076581.1:1549485706-1549621048 GCA_034641835.2 Pinus albicaulis | reverse complement strand
TTCAATTATTTTTACTGATCTAGGGCTCAAAATATTGTCTTCATCTAGGGCTCTTCAAATCTTCCACCTAACAATGGTTTGAGTCCTCTAAAAATCATTGTTCTTATCTGGCGTCTGCACTCTCTGCCTAAAATTGACATGTTCTGTTGGCTTCTTTGCCACAAGAAAATTCTTACAGATGACAAACTGCAGAAACGGGGTTTCCATGGTCCGTCCAGGTGCTCTTTGTGCAGAGAAAATATGGAATGTGCCACACACTTGATCTTGAATTGTTAATTCACTCTGCAGGTTTGGAGCGAGCTGATGGATTACTGGAACCCCAAATTTGTCCTTCCCACCTCTATTCCTAATCTCTTTGCAAATTGGCAGAACAGTTACCCCGGGCCTCCTCCCAGAAACAAAGTGATAAAAAAGGCATGGTTTGTCCTCCCCAAAATCTGCTGCTGGCAGATCTGGCTTGAGCGAAATAGCAAAATCTTTAGAGATATTAAGCACGATGTCAAGGTGGTGGCGGCCAAGATAAAATTCCAATTAAAGGAAAGCTTGGACAATCAAAAAGATGCCTCAAACCTTACTCATTTAGATTCAGTCTGGGGTACCTCCCTAAATCTGCAATTTCTTCATGCCACCAGCAACACTTCCCACATTGAAGATTGGCAGATAAGGGGGAAGAACAATGCTGAGTTTCAAGAATGGATCTCCAAGCAGCGGGTGCACTCTTTCTTCTTTGATGGGGCTTCAAAGGGCAACCCAGGAAGAGCTGGAGCAGGTGGTATTGTAAAAAATGTTGAAGGTGTTTTGATTCACAACTTTGCATGGGGTCTAGGGATCAACACCAGCATTCAAGCTGAGGCTCTGGCCCTCCTTCAAGGCCTTAAATCGCTCTTGAATCTAGAAATCAAGGAGGCTAATGTTTTTGGGGATTCCCAAGTGATAATCAAAATTATGGTGACAAACTCTTCCCCCCGGGATCTTAGATTGGCAAGGCTGATATCCAAAATCAGGACTTTGGGGAATTTTTTTAAAAAGTTGAGCTACTATCATGTGTTGAGAGAAAACAACAAAGAAGCAGACCTTGAAGCAAATAAAGCTGTCCTCATCTCTGCTGGAGCAATAATTCGAGGCGAGGACGAAACATGGGATCCAATTCCATAATCTGCCAGTTTAAATGTTCTACTGCTTTCTATTGAATCAGTTTGTTTGTATTTTCAAGTTAGGGAAAATCACTGAAATAGAAGTTTTAGATAGTCTGACACGGAATAAATTTGTAAGCTTCGGCTGCATTTTCAATATTAGCAGTGAGATGCTTCAGGATTTAGACATCCTCAATGTAATCTGATTTCTGGCATTCAGGCCAAGATGAATATTAATATCACATAACCGTTTCTGTCAAAAAAAAAAAACAATTTTATCTTTGTTGTCCAATCTATGAAAAAATTTGAACTACTCCTCTTATCATCCTTCTAACAATCTGTAGATGACTGAACTAGGGTCACAAATCAACCACTAACAATCCATTGACTAATTTTTTATAGGCTTCTTAAGATCTCTATCTAAAACTCTATGGATAGTCCAACAAAATCAACTCCTTTGCATGTCAATCCATTCTTCATATGGCACATTTCTTCTGCATGCTCAATATTCTGCTCACTTTCCACCCTCCTTTGGATACTCTGCGGTCTATATTGTGGAAATAAACCTCGCTCTAAGGGTCACAACTGCTCTTCTTCTAAGTAAATTTTTCATAGCCTTAAGGGCATACCTTATGAACTAAATATGCTAGGAAACTGTCCTAACTAGGGCACTATACTTATGTACTTCTAATTGTTGTAGAAAAAACCTTATCCACCCATATAAAAAGCCACAGCTCTTGCCTCCATACAAGACTCGACCTAGCTTATATGGATCCATAGATTCAGGAATTTATTTTACTGAATCTTGACATGAACTTCAGATCTCAATGTCAACCCCCAAACTAGGGTTACCTCAGTCAATATTACGCCTGCGTCTACTTCTGTTCTGGCTCTAAATTACAGTGCAAGCCCTCCTCCATTTATGTTGGTCTTTATCACAGACCTTGCGGCCTACTAACCACCACAAGACAAGATTGTATCAACCATCTCTTCTATTTCATGTAGAAAATCTAACCAACAGGATTCAATCTAATCTTGTAATGTACTAAAATAAGATATTGAATCCTTCCTATAATTTGCGGAAACAAAACACCATCGCACAATCACATATAAATAAGAGAAATAAATTATCAATCACACAACACAATATGTATTTGTGGAAAGAAACTTCTCAAAACCCCTCTATCTCTATTTTGTATTAAGTCAAGGAATCATGAAACAATACAATGCTTAATCTCTCATAAGATTCTCTAGCACTCTGCCAATTGTCTCCTACTGATCTAGGTAAAATCGATCTAGTAAATAGCCAATTCTCAACCTTCCTCCAACCTGCCTTGCTCACCCAATTCCTAGGGAATTAGCTCCCTATTAATTAGGAAAATCATCCTTCCTTGATTACACAATCCATCATGGCATCCCAATGACTTTATAATTGCACATGGGCAATTTTGCATAAATACAATTGATAGTTATGTTCCCTTTAACCTCTGTCTCAAATGGGCCTTCCTCGGAACTGACATGCATGCAACTATTAATAGTGAATTATTAGTTATCTAATTTATTACTCATTGTGAATTAAATCTAATTTAATTGAGTGGACCTCTGACTAGCGCATCACTCAGTTAGAACTAGTTAAATTGATTTTAACTCAATTAATTGAGTTAACTAATTCACACCTACACCCCACTAATGCATCAACTGCAACTGGACCCCCAAAATATTAGAATCCCTCTACATGCCTCAACTTAGACCCTCATGATCTGAACATATGCAGGAATGGAATAAAATACAAAAATAAACATAAACAGATAGATGAATTAGTAATAACACTTCATTTCATTAATATCAAATACTGAAAAATGCTTACAGACAGAATGGAAAACAAACTAGCTTGGGCGATGGTAGATTATCTCTGAGAAGAGATGTGGAAGATACATACCTCTGAACTGTGTTACAATAAGGCTTAAGGGCCTTTTTATTACTGAAAAATAAGAGAAAACCCTAACCCAAGGAGATGTAACACCAATAGTTTATGGGCCCCGTTGGGGGTAGTTGGGCAGCCAACTTCCCGGGGTCGTAACTTGGTCATATGATCTTCGTTTGATGCACATGATACATCATTAGAAATATATTTCTATGAGGACTACAACTACTAATTTTATTTCGTTGAAATCGTCAAACCTTTCATGACCAAAAAACATCATTTTGGGCCTCAAAACTGCTCTGGAAGTTCAGGTCTCGAAAAATTGACAAAAATAGTAAATTTTGCTATAATTAAGGAAACTGAAAAACTGAAAGAGACAATGGCGATGGCCCAAGTGGAATAGGCAAGTGGCCACCAATATCCACCTCTATCACCTCAACTTGAATTTCTTGATCTAACTCATTCATCATGACTTAGTTAACTGAACCAAGTTGTTATGAGATGAAATTACAATTTATTGTCGAATTTATTTAAGGGAAAAATAAATTAGATGCCTCACATTCCTCACTCCTAGTACATCAAAATTCCTCACCAGTGTGGGTGCATTTTTTTTTGTCCTTTCTGGTTGCCAATTTCACTATTTCTTGTTGCAAATTTCAACGTTCCCTCTAAACAATAAGGGAATTCAATCTATCCTAATCCGGTACCTTTGGAAATTTGTATGCAACAATTATCTAGTGTTTTTTGCACCTACAAATCCTGAAATTGAATAGTCTACGAAAAACTGAATCAATATAATTCATTTTTCATAATATTCTCCTGACTGCTGCTAGCTACTGCACCTATCTACTGGACTCTCTGTGCTGCTGCTGACATCTGCATTTATGCCCTTTTCACTATTTCCAACTATGATCTGCGCTCCAGTATCTGACATTTGTCACTCTAATTTATGTCTTCCTAACATCGGACTACATTAATCTAACTTATCCTTCTTGCTATTATTGTACTATGGACTCCTCGTAGCTAGTTTGATCCATGAGACACACCATCTCAATGGACCCTGCCCAAATTTCTTACCTTGGGTTTACGTCTACACATCACCCCACCTTTCACCAGGAGGTATGGTTGCATGTGATCCCTCTGCCCATCTGGCTTGAAATTCCCCCCTCATGGAGGTCTCTATTTTAGTGGACGCTTCCACTCAGTCTCCTCTCTTCTTCTCCAATTGTGGTTTCTCCACAAGCTTCTGAGACTGCTTCTAAGGCTGCATGTTGGGAGGTAATTTGTACTCCCTCTCAATAGCCAAGTCTCTAATCTCTACTTGCTCCTCAAAGCTTTGCATGCATCTGGTACCTCAAGTACATATAGGTTCTTGACTCGCGCACATTGTAATTGTCCCGCCATTACAAAAGTTTCTAAAAAAGAGTTGGTTTTAAATTGACGATACCTCCCTCATCGGAGCTCCGAATTGATTTTCCATTTGGGTAGTTTTTCGCAAGGAATCCAAATATGCTAATTTTTTTGTTTGAAACTTTAAACCAAAATCTTTAGATATTCTCTGCAAACTCGTCGCCCAAAAAATTCCTGCCTTGATACCATGTAGAAAATCTAACCAATGAGATTCAATCTGATCTATAATGTACTAAAACAAGATATTGAATCTTTCCTACAATTTTTGGAAACAAAACATGATCGCACAATCACATATAAGTAAGATAAATAAATTATCAATCGCACAACACAAGATGTATTTGGGGAAAGCAACTGCTCAAAACCCCTCTATCTCTATTGTGTATTAAGTCAAGGAATCATGAAAAAATACAATGCTTAATCTCTCATGAGATTCTCCAACACTCTACCAATTGCCTCCCGCTGATCTAGGCAAACTCGGTCTAGTACTTAGCCAATTCTCAGCCTTCCTTCAACCTGCGTTACTCATGCAATTCCTAGGGAATTAGCTCCCTATTAATTAGGAAAACCAGTCCTCCTTGATTGCGCAATTCATCATGGCATCCCAATGACTTTATAATTGCATATGGGAAATTTTGTATAAATATAACTGATAGTTATGTTCCCTTTAACCTTTGTCTCAACTGGGTCTTCCTCGGAATTGACATGCATGCAACTATTAATAGTGAATTATCAGTTATCCGATTGATCACTCATTGTGAATTAAATCTAATTTAATTCACTAGCCGACCTCTCACTATCTCATCACTTAGTTAGAACTATTTAAAGTGAATTTAAATCATCTAATTGAGATAACTAATTCGCACCTGCACCCCACTAATCCATCAACTGCAATTGGACTCCAAAAATATTAGATTAATACCTTTACATGCCTCATCTTAGACCCTCAACTCGAATTTCTTGAGCTAACTCAATCATCATGACTTAGTTAACTGACACAAGTTGTTATGAGATGAAATGACAATTTATTGTCCAATTTATTTAAGGGAAAGATAAATTTTACGCCCCCACATTCCTCACTCCTAGTGCATCAAAATTCTTCACCAGTGTGGGTGCATTTTTTTTTTCCTTTCTATTTCCAATTTCAATGTTTCTTGTTGCAAATTTCAACATTTCATAATTTGATGTGGCCTTCACTCAAAGACACCATTAAAATCACATGCCCAGATTCTCATGAGAAACCTCTCTTAAGCTAGATCTTCCAAAAGAGAACCAACAATATTCCATCCTACTTCCTAGCTTGAAATGACCATTAAGGTATGCAACATTCTTGTGAACCCTCACATGATGATCTTGCTCTTGGAGGATGATCATGGCCTCCCTTTAGCAACCCCTACTCGACCCTCTTACTCAACCTAATTTAGGACTACATCTCTCTTCACCCCCTTGATCAAATGAGCTCCTTCTCACTTGATGTTCTTTCCTTCATCCTAAGGCCTTCTTAAATAGTTTTTCCTAGACCTCTTAGTAACCCTCTAAAACTTACCGGTTTTATCCACTTAGACCTTAGGAAATATTTTCCTTTTTAATTTTCTTTTATATTTTAAACCCCATCTTGGGTCCAAAATCCCTTTTCTTGGCTTCTTTTCCCACAAAGCCTTTTGTGACCAAACTCACACAAAACCATCTCACTAGGCTTGTGGAGTGCCTCCAAAGCTAAACAATTCAAAAACATAGTCTAGTTGTAGTAACTGTAACTTGGTCAATCTCTTGTAGTCATTCGAGGGCTTGGTTAGGTTCACAAGTTGCAAATTAAGGGTATTTGTGAGGGCATGATAGCTAGGGACGCTCAGGGCATGCACATTAGGAATTAAAAGGTATGCTAACACATGTTGGACAATGTCAATGCATGCTGAAGAGTGTTAGGGAGTTTCAGGGCATATCAAGGGATAACTAGGTCAAATTTCATGGAAAGGAATGAATAAGAGTGTGTGCCAGGGAGTGTCAACGAATTCAAGTGTGTTAAGGACGAAGTGTGTTAGGAGAAGTTCAGAATAGGATTTATAGGAGGCAAGCCTACGTTTGTTACACGGGGCTTGACATAGCAGTTTTAGACAAAGGGAGATCACTTTGTGCTAGGCACAACATTGTTTCGCCTTTAGCTATTTTTTATATGAGATGTAGCACACTTTGGCTACATTCTCATGTTTTAAACTATTATATATAATTTCATATTGTACATTGTTGTGTATAAGTTTTTGGGCACTCGGCTTATATCTCATGTACCTTGTGCATCTTGTGGTTCTTGCAAACTCTCAGTTAATTTTCTACTGTTTATATGAACTGAACATACATGTGAAATATTTCCTATGTAATCTATGTTGCTTAGTATTTTTATGGCCATGGCTAGATCATGTGATCCTTGTCTTGGTAACAAGTCAAGTGGGACAAGTTGAGATTGGAAATGAGTGGCATAAGATGAGTTATAGGTAGTTCTTAGGTGAACAAGGCACAATATACTTGTAGTAGGTGCAATTGGTCAAGTTGTTATGGTTGAAGCAAGCCAATTTTGTCACATGAACGACAGTATCCAAGGAATTGATTGGGTTCCCAAGTCGTGAAAAATGTAAAGGATAGCTATAAGGACATGAGTACGAAGGTGTGCTAGGGAATGCTAAGATGTGTCAGATAGTGCAAAGGCATGTCAAACATGCTAATATGTGCTAAGTGATAAGGAATGCCAAGATGTGCAAGGGTGTGTCAATGCATTCCAGGGATTGTCAATGCACCAAAAGGGAGAAAAAATTTAAACTACAAGGAAATGAACACATAAGAGTGTTAATAAGTCATCATTTTACCTTTTCCAAGAGGGGCATGCTAGGTACACCAATACTAGGCGCCAATAGGTGCAAAGTGAAAAGTATTAGTGCATTCTAAGTGCCAAGTCTTCCTTTGTTGCTTCTCATCTACTTTCCAACAGTTGATCTCAAATAAATTTTATCTCAAACCATGCCAAATTATACCAAGGCATGTCAACATATTCCATACATGCTAAGACTTTCTAAGCACCAACATCTGCCAACTGCCAATATGTGTCACGGAGTGTTATTCATGCTATGAAGTGGAAGGGCATGTTGAAGAGTGCTAGAGAGTGATAATTCATGTTGAGGAGTGTTAAGGAGTAATAGGAAAAAACATTAAGGGAGCACCAGGTCAAAATTCATGGAAGTTAATGAATATGAGGAACGTGTGCCAGGAACTAGTGTTAATGAGTGCTAGTTGTCATGCCAAGGAGGGAGTGACAAGGTATGATAAGTGTTACACCATTTTTTGGTCATCTAACCTATTATCATTAGATGGACCCAAGTACACCATGTAAGACCAATTTTACCCTAAGTAAAATTGCTTTCACTATGTAAAATAACTTAATAAAACACATTTATTAGGTTTTTTATGGTCTAAACAGGAAACCCCAAGGGGAAATATTGAACAAATCTATATTTGTTTGGTTTTCCTCATGGAATAATTAATTAAACAATAATTTAATTATTATTCCGGGTCATATTTAACTCAAAACAAGGAAATTAATTAGATAAATCTTTATTTATCTTATTATTTTCTAGGAATAATTATTTAAACCTTATTTAAATAATATTCCTTGTTAAATTTGACTAAATCATTTTTAAATAATTGAATAAGTCATTATTTACTCAATTATCATTCAACCACTTCCTTAAAATGATAAATAAATCATTTATTTATTTATTATTTACAAATAAAGGGATTTGACCCAAGTAAAATAACTTTCCCCTCCAACAAATATAATAAAATATTCCATAAAAGGTGGATCTAGATTTGGTTAATATTATTTTAATCATGCACCAAGATCTAGAATGACCTAATATTTTGTAATAAATAGAAGGGTTTTCCTATTTATTTGTCACCTTTTGTTGCCTCTTAGATCACTCTGGATCTAAACTCTTGGTCTGACTTTGAGCCATTATCATTGTCATATTTTCCATTATTTACTTTGTGAGCTCCCTTTGAGTTCTATATTCATCTGGGTTTTCTACACCAACAAGAGAGAGAGATTCTAGATCTGAAGTGTTGAGGACTTTCAAGAACCCATCCCACTGAGAAGAATTGGAAACACCTTTCTTGTTTTCCTCGCAGATGCCCTTAATATAAGATTCTTTAAAACATATTATTCTTGTTTTTTCTATTGGATGCATGGAGCAAAACCTTATTTTTAATGCTTACTGTCTTTTTATGCATAGACCTGGATTTTTGCAGCATTTGTCTTGATCAACTAACTGCAAATCTGAAGATATTGGTAGCCATCTTTGATGTTAGGGCTATAATTTATGCATAGCTAAAGTGGTATTTTTTCATACACTTCAAATAAAGATTCATACTAACAACTGGAGACTCCACATGGGTTTTCAATTACGACCGCTGTCGTTTTCCATATTCCTGCATATCTAGCTGCTTCAAACCCTAGGGTTTCTCTTCAAATTTTTTGTTTTCCTATTTTTATGTTATTTTTCACCTATAAAACCCTCAAACATTAAAATTTCTAAATTCCATGTGTTTCTGGCCCTATTGCACAGGTAACAGACATCAGCTGCAATTGAGACAACAACATTTTCTAAAATCTACTACCGAGAGACCCAGAACTACAAGTCACAATTTTCGGCCCATAACCTGTGCCTTGGACTGCAGGACGCACTTTTCAGCCTCAAAACTATGACCTGGGCAAAAAACAAGTTAGAACCTGCGACCTGCACTTTTTTCTGCAAATTTTCTGAAAGTTTTATGGGTTTGTCTGAAGCTTTTGTCAGGGTTTTCCAGCCTCTGTCTCCACCCATTTAGACCTATTTCTGTTATTTTTTACTCAACTAAGTGGGAATATCGCCCCCTAAGGCTTCAGTACCCTCCACTTTTTTTGGAAGAGTTTTAGCTGTTGTAGGTGTCTAAATTTTCAGAGTTTCGGCCTTTTATTTTACAGATCTGATACCTCATCTTCAGATCCCTTTTAGATCAGCTATTTTTCCATCCAAATCACCTCATATATTTTTGTTTGGGTTTGCCTTTAGGGTCACCTCCTTTTCCCTACTTCCTTTAGCTTTTTGCCTCCTCTTTCACAGCAACCTTGCCTCTTTCTCTTTGTTGTTTTCTGCACCTCTTTTCAGTAGATTTATCCTTTAGATCCCTGTCCCTCCCGACCTTAGATCTATTGGTTTATTTTTAGTCTGTTTTGACTATATTTTTTACCTCTGTTAGACTAGTTTTTGAGAGACCCACCTCCTTGGGTTATATTGATGCATTGTTAGTTGTTAATTTTCTATTATTTCAGTATTATATGCTGTTCTCTGCAGGTTTATTTTCAATTACGCAGCACACTGTATATTTTTCTCTCAAAGCATCTAGGTTTAAAAATTAAAATTAACGCACGCCACACACTCACCCTAAGTGAAGAAGAGCTTGGTTAACACCACCAGGCAAAGACTTTAAAACATTGTAAAATCAATTGACACTGCACCTCCCTTCCCTTTTTGGTTGTTATTTTTCCCCCTATGTCGTGTTTGTTCTATCCTCATTGTGCCCCCAAGGCATATATGCCGGAGACTTCTTGGCCTTCATCCTCAGTTTCCGGTCGGTTGACTTACTCCTTCCCACCATCGTCGAGTTAGTTCTCCTCCGAGTCCGCCCTGCGACTCATCTTATGATTCTTTAGGTTCTACTTTTACTTCTAGTTCTCCCCCTGTTACCTTCAATATGTCTGGTCCAGGGCCTAATGCTAGCGGTAATCCCGAACCTCCTGCCGGGAATGCTAGTAGCGGAACCGCCATAGGAACTACCTCGACTGTCCCCTTGCTCCCTTACATGACAAGCCTCAGTCTCCCCAATTTCAATCATTTGATCAATGACTGTATCCGCCATGATGTTGGTTGGCCTGCTATGCCAACCAAGCTCCCCTCCGAAATTCCCAAGTTCGAAGGCCTTGCTGGAGAAGATCTCTCCAACCATATCCGATCTTTCCACATGTGGTGTTCATCCAATTCCATTACCGATGATTCCATCCGTCTTAGACTGTTCCAACGCATGCTTATAGGTGAAGCTTCTAAGTGGTATGTTGATCAGACCGCCTCTTCCCATACCACCTTTACGACCATTGCCCGAGCCTTCTTATCTTATTTCCAGCTCCCTCTCTGATACGACACTGGTACCGAACTCTTGACTTCTTTCCGTCAATCATCTGCGACCCGCCTTTTCGATCATGTCCAGGAATGGTGGAGAAGAAAGAGCTTATGTTGAGCTCCTACCTTTGAATATTGAGTCTACATGGACTGGTTCCTTAGATCTCTTACTCCGCCATCGGTAAAGACGCGCTCATAGCTCCCCAAACCGAATAAAGATCAAGCACACAAACATGACTTGTAAGGCATGCTATTGAATATCAAGGAATATCAAGAAGTCTCAAAGTGTGCTTGGGAGTTCTGGAGTGTGCTAATTATATGTGTCAAATAGTTCCAAGATATGCCAATACATGCCAGGTGCTAAGGATGTGCAGGGTGCCAGGGTATGTCAATATGTGTCAAGAAGTTCCAACGAAACAAAAGGAAGAACCAACAAGAGGTTTAATAAGTCAAGACTTTATCATTTTTAAAAGGGGCATGCTAACCACGCTAATAATAGTTCCCAATACATGCCAAGTGGCATTGTGTGGCAAGTGCTAATGTATGTCAATGCATTCAACCAAGGTGTTCCAGGGCATGCTAGGGACTACATGCATGCCAACACATGCTAGGAGAGTTCTATGTTGTGCTAATGCATGCCACCATGTGCTTAGGTGTCACATGTGATTGGGATGTTCTGGTCGCAAAACATGTTCCAAGACAAGTGAGGGCAGAAATGTTATGTTCCAAAGTATTAATTTAAGGTGCTCTTACTGTTGAGGAGTGTTAGGTCTTTCTTATTAATACAATTGATGAGTTACACATGGATAAATAATATTTCCCGAAACAATACCCAGTGGGACTTTTCCTAAAGGGAATTTTCTAGATAATAAAACAATAGATATGAATCTGTGTTTACTTATACGAAACTCTATTTTAATTGTCACTACTTGAGGGGAAATGATACATGCAGTGCTCTACTTAGTGTTCCTAAATTGAGGTCATTAATTGTCAACCAGGGCTAGTAAACTACTGAAGTGTGGTGCATTGTATGTGCCTAGGTATATGTTTCTCACTACGTTGTATTTAGTGTTTTTCTAATGTTTTTGGTTTTATGGTTTTATGTTAAAAAGGAAAGCACTAAATGTTGATGAAGGACAGTGGTTGGATACACTAAAAACATAACAAAACCTATTCTAAATTGTGCATGGTACTAAAGAACAGAAAATGCAAAGTTTGATAAGGACTCATAGCAAATAACTAAACCACAACATGAACTTAATAACTCATAACATAAACCCATCCAATTCATTTATTAGAAATATGTTTGAATAGCTTGAGAAAATGACAAGTTTAGTGCAAATTAGGTTCTCCTAAGGACACAATTATCTTACAATATTACAAAGAATCTCATCCATGGCTAGAGGTTTATTGGAACACAATTGAAAAGAGATTATTTGTAGCACAATAAGATTTCTACTCTAAATTAACTTGTAATGCTAAGATTACTCCATTCTGCAGCTCAGCGTGTCAATAGTAAACCTCATCCAAAAGTTAGAGATTTTCTAAAATAGTTTTTGGAAAGAAAGGTTTAATTGTCAATTTGCAAAGGATTGTAGAATAATCAAGGCCTTAAACTGATATTACTAGCTTCTGTCCAGATGATGATGTATTAATATGACGTTAGAACAAAAGAAGTTTTGTAGATAATGAAGGTCGTGGAATCTAATGTTAACATTTAATACTACTTAAAGAACAATGGATAACACTAGGAATGCAATTGATCAAAATTGAAACACAGTAACCACAACTAAACTACAGTACCATTAACCTAACTTGCAATACAGTGAACAAGGTTGAACTAGAATGCCACTAATCTAACTTGAAATGCAGTGAATCAAAACTGAACTAGAGTGCCATTATCAAACTTGAAATATAGTGACAGAATTAAACTAAAATGACATCTACCTCCAGAGTACTACAACTAGACTAAAGATGCAACTAACCACTAAAATGTTTCAGCTCTGTCTCATTCGGAATTAGTGGTATTTTGGAATATTTTGTAGAACAGGACTGGCTACAAGATGCTATGTGAATGAACATGAAAGCATAAAATTCAACAAAACACAACAAAGCTCTAAAACACCACAGCTATGTCTTATCCGAAGTTAGTGATATTTTGGAAGAGTTTATAAGATCATGACTAGCTGTAACAACTGATGTAATTGAGCACAAGAACGTAAAACCAACTCCTAAAATACTACAATTACACCTCATTCGACATTAGTGACACTTTGGAATACGTAAGAACGAGCCTAAACTGTAGCATTCAATGCAAATGAATATAAAACGTAGAGTTCAGAAAGTCAATTAAACTAGGAATGAAACGAGGTTAAATTACTTATCTAAATTATATGAACAAATATCCTCAGGTAGCAGGGGCCCTCTACCACCGGAGTAGCACACAAATCTACTCAAGATTGACTCAGCTCGTGCGATAAAATGATGTTTCTTTCATTATAGGAGAAATTCTTCAAAACAGAGTATTTAAGGCCTTCAAAGATCTAGCAATAAAAACAAAATCTAACCAACAGTTTCTCGGTCTCCTGAGTCATACTTATAATGAAATTACATAACTACTTCTTGAGAAAAATAGGGATAAGTGTCTTTCCCACTCCTAATCAAATTAAAACTCTTATTAACAGTCTTGTGCTTTACTGCGGACATCTGTAGAGTCTGTGTTTTGATAGGAAACTGCCTCTATTCTACGTGCATAACCGCTTTGATACTTTAACTCAGACTTCATGGGGAGCAAGAGATGATGGGGAGGTGTTGTGGATTTCACCCATATGCCTTTTTATTTGCAGTGACACCTGGAATCTACATAAACATGAGGATGGCTGCAGAACAGACAACTGGCTACGGAATGCCTGTATTCTGTAGCAGAGTCTTAGTCAGAATTACTACACCAACAAAATCATAAAAACATAGCAAGTTAGTCATTATATAAATTCTTAAAGCAATTTTAATTAATATTATTGATCATTTAAGCCTGTAATTAATGAGGGACAAAGAAAATGAAGTGGAATGTGGTGAGTGAGAAGAACATCTTTGGGTCTCAACATACCCCCACTGCACGGTTTTTGCATGTCCTCATGCAACTACTCCATGTACTCTGAGACCTCTGCTAGGACATCCAACCCTCTTCTTCTGCTTTGCTTGACAGTCAATGGTCTTCTGGGCTTCCTTATGACTAACTTGAATCTTAAATTTGTAAGTGCCCTGATTAGATTTTTGTTTTTCTTCTTCACATTTTCATTGGCCTTGTACAATTTCTCCATTTGTAGAGACAAAGTTGAATTCATATCACTTTTTAGTTTCACCTGCTCCCTTAAAATGTCATTCTCATTCTTGATATGCCTATTGAGTACTTCTAACTCATACTTATCTCTTCTTAGCATATCAATTTCAGATTTTGGTGGGCTAGGAGTTCTGTCTCTAGATTCTGAAGCTCTCCTCTCTAATGACTCAATATAATTGTAAACTTGTTGTTGTGCTGGGTCAATTTCTGGAGTTTCTTCATCCTCAATTTTTATGATCCCTGTTTGTCTAACCTCTGTTTTCTTTAGTATACCCCTAAGTCTGTGACTTCGTCTTGGTTGAGATGGCCCTTCACCTCTTTCTTTGGCATATCTTTTTATTATCCTCTCCTTCTTAAGTTGCTTCTTTATTTGAGCCAACTTCTCAGAAATCATCTCTTCATTGTCCTCTTGAATTGATTTACCAGTTTCAACCTCAATAGCTTTGGAAATTTCCCTTCTCCTGCTTCTTCTTGTAGGTTATGTTTCAGGTGGAGAT
Organism: Pinus albicaulis; assembly: GCA_034641835.2. Taxonomy (NCBI): domain Eukaryota; kingdom Viridiplantae; phylum Streptophyta; class Pinopsida; order Pinales; family Pinaceae; genus Pinus; species Pinus albicaulis. Next base: position 1,549,606,544 of record CM076581.1, on the reverse strand, counting down.
TCTTTGGGTTCCTCAAAATGGTTCCTCACTAGAAATTCCTCCCAATTATCTCCCATTTTCCTCAAATGATGTTCAATTAATATTTTGACTAAACCATGGTGATACAAATTTGTTTCTAGAAATTGAACCCTTTTTTGAACGTTTGAGGCCATTCTTTTCAGACTATGAAGTAGGAAGAAGGGAAAATTAATTTCCTCATCTAAAAAATGCATCATTAACCGAATATGGTAGACATAAAGAGTACCAAATCTACCTTCACAAGTGATAATTTTTTGCAAAATGAGTAGCATGTTCCTCCACTTATTCTTTAATGCCGAGCTAGGAATACCCTTTTTAAAAATGGAAACATCCATACTTGGAGTCTTAAGCATTTTCCTCCATGCTTCGTTATGGAATTCCCTATTTTTGAACCATTTTTCTCCTTGTCTAGGTAGTTATGTTGCCTCTGCAATGAAAGCCTCTGTAACAGTGAATTTAATGTCTCCTATTTCGACCTCGGCTCCATTGAAGGACCTTGCAAATTTTTTAGTCACCTCTTTGTGAAAACCACTAAATTTCTCCAAAAATTGCAACCACCCTGCTTGCTGTAACATTTCTCTGATTTGTGGATATCCCTCCAAGTAATTGGTTCCAACCGGTTCAGTCCTCACTATTAGACCCATAGCTTTTCTTCCAACCTTCAGTTTACTGCTCCTCTAGTCACGGTGAAAATGGCTATTAAAGAACTATTTATGCCCCAAAGATGTTTCCTCCGTTTTACAGAGCGGAATGGCTAAGTACTGCGGAAATGAATGATATGGAGTGGTTTTGAAACGAGTATAATGCAGTGAGGTGGTTCATATGAGTTGAAAGATAACACGAAAGAAAAGACCGCGGAGATATTTCGTTAAGAAATTCAAAATCATCATTAAATACTTCGGCCTAATGACGTGACTGATAAAATCACTTCAGTACTTTAACCATTAAGTTTTAAATGATAATCGGGTATGGCAAGATGGAAGGGTTTTTGTTCAAGGTTTTTATGACATGGTTGATAGGCATGATCAACATGACTAATTAAAATAACCTTTTTGAATCATATATGACTTAACTATGCTAAAATTTTCATGATTTTGTCACCATAATAATTTCATACCTTTGCCTTTCCTTTGATTTTCTTTGTGGTTTCGATATGCCTTGTCCTCAATCATTGATCTTCAGTTTCTCATAAATCCTTTGATTTTTCTTGTTGTCTTGAATATGCAGGATCAATTTGTTTCTAAATCAAATGATTACTGGATAGTGCCTTCAGGGTCTCTGGCTGCAGAATGTCTGTCTGGTTGCAGAATTTCTTCCTAGCTGCAGAATGTCTAACTGATTGTAGAATGTACCTGTAGAAGTCTTGAAACATGAAATGGAATGGTTTGAAGCATGAATGGAATGATAGAATATTGTTTGAAATGAGTTAAAAATGGATCATGGAATATGGTGTGATGGAGTATGAGTGGAGTGAGTAATGGAATGAAATGAATCACAACTATAAAGTGGAGTGAAAAAGTGACCTGCAGCTTCTGATCTATATTATTCAATTGCAGAAAGAAATCAATCTTAAAACTCTGAGATGGAAATGAGGTGGACCATGGAATGAAATGAATGAAGTATGGATGAATGAAATGAAATGGTGTATGAAATGAAATGGAATATGGATGAATGGAGTGAAATGGATCATTAGTGGGATGTGAATCACTTATGATTTTATGATAGCTGCTTGTAGAGAAAAAAAAAAAAACTTGAAAAGATAATGTGTCAGAAAGATTCTGATTTTCACTCTATCTTTTCTGTATAAACATGCTAATCAGAGTTTAGTTTTCATGTTTAAACTTTTTTTTTTTTTTTCAAATATCCGACTTCAGAAAATTCAATTAAGTTGATGAAGAAGAAAAATTCTTCTTCATTAACTTCACATCACTGTTTTCCTGGAATTTCTTGACAAATTCTTCTCTTGAGAGTGGCTTATGATACAACTTCAATCTATGACCATTCACAAGAAAAGTGACCTTCCCTTCATCTATTTTCCTGATTTTTATTGCTCCATTATCAAAAATTCTTATAATTTCATATGGCCCAAGCCAATGTGTTTGGAATTTACCTTGAAAATCCTTGAACTTTGAATCAAACAAGAGAGCCCAGTCACCTTCTTTGAACTTCTTTTCTTTGATGTACTTGTCATGCCATCTAGTCCTTTGTTGTTGGACTATACTTGTTTTCTGAACTGCATCTTGGCTGATCTCATCCAATTCATTAATCTACTCCAATCTATGCTTTTGTGCCTCTGTTAGATCAAGTCCTAGCTGAACTACCATTTTGAAAGTTTGAATCTGGAACTCTATGGGAAACAAAACTTTCTTTCCATAAACAAGTTCATAAGGAGTATGGCCTGTTGTGCTTCTCCATGTAGTTCTATAGGCCCACAAGGCTTGAGGAAGCCTATCTACCTAATCTTTTCTATGTAAATGGACAGTCTTCGTTAGGATCCCTTCAATGACCTTATTAGTAGATTCCACTTGACCATTTGCTTGTGGATGATAGGTAGTAGATTTTATGTGTCTGATTTTGTACCTCTCCATCATTTGTTCCACTAGCCTTGATGTAAATTGAGCTCCTTGATCTATAACAATTTCCCTTGGGACACCAAAACAAGTAAAAATATCCTCAAAAAGAAAATTAACTACAGATGCTTCAGTAGTAGAAAGTAATGGTTTGGCCTCTACCCATTTAGTAACATAATCAGTGCAAACTAATATATATTTCTTCTGTCTTGATGGAGGACTAATAGGTCCTACAAAATCCAAAGCCCATTTTTCAAAAGGTTCAATATGTACCTGAGGCAGCAATGGAATCTCACCTAAAGGAGAAGGTTTCCCTACCCTTTGGAAACTGTCACACCTTTTGACATACTCTTTAGCATCTTTGAAAATGGATGGCCAATAATATCCTAAATTAAGGATCTTATAGGTTGTCCTTTTATCAGCAAAGTGTCTGCCACAAGGTTCATCATGACATGCCTTGAGAATCTCAGGCATATCATCTTCCCGAACACATCTCCTAATGATAAAATCTAGACCTGTCATGTATAAATCATTAGCAACCCATGAATATTTTGCACTGTCATAAATTATTTTTATTTTGTCTCTTGCATTCATTATTGAAGGAAATTTCCCTGAAACTAAATAATTAGCAATGTCAGCAAACCAAGGAGTTCGAGTAGAAATTGCAAAAAGATATTCATCAGGAAATTGATCTTCAACTGGGGTATTGTCTTGGATGTTTTGGAGTCTAGATAGGAAATCAGCTACTGTGTTTTGTTTTCCAGGCCTATCTAGAATGGTAATGTTGAATTTTTGTAAAATCAATAACCATCTTATGACTCTGCCATTAGTAATTGATTTGTTCATTAAATATCTAATTGCAGAGTGATCTGTGTGAACAAAAGTTTCATAATCTGTTATATAGTGTCTGAATTTGTTTATGGCATGAACAATAGCTAAAAACTCTTTTTCAGTTACAGTATAGTTTAAATATGAAGGAGTCAAATTTTTACTGGTATAGTAGATGGCATAAGGAATCAGGTCTTTTTGTCCCAATACTGCTCCTAGAGCTGTATCTGAGGCATCTGTTGAAATATGAAAAGGTAACTTCCAGTTAGGTCCCCTTAAAATAGGTGTTTTAGAGATTTTTGTTTTCAGGGTCTCAAAGGCTAACTGGCAATCAGAATTCCACTTGAATTCACAGTCTTTGGTAAGTAATTTGAAAAGTGGAGATGCTATCTTGGTAAATTTTTCTATAAACCTTCGATAATATCCTGTAAATCCAAGAAAACTCATAACATCTTTTTGAAAACTTGAAATAGATAAGTTAGAGATGACTTCAACTTTTGACTCATCAACTCTAATCCCATCCCCTGAAATGTGATGACCCAAAACAATTCCTTCAGTAAACATCATAAAACACTTTTCATGACTTAGTGAAAGATTTGCTTCTTTACATATTTTTAAGACTTTTTCCAAGTTTGCTAAAGCTTCTTCAAATGTGTTTCCATAAACTGTGAAATCATCCATATATACCTCTACACAATCATGTATTAGATCTGAAAAAATTCCTAGTACTTCCCTTTGAAATGTTGCGGGTGCATTGCATAGTCCAAATGGAAATACTCGGTAAGCATAGGTACCCCAAGGACAGGTAAATGTGGTTTTGTCTTGATCTTCCAGTGCTACTTGGATTTGATTATAACCACTAAACCCATCTAAAAATGAGAAGTACTTTTTGCCAGCTAATGTATCTAACACCCGATCTATGAAAGGTAAGGGAAAATGATCTTTAAGAGTAGCTTTGTTTAATTCCCGGTAGTCAATACATACCCTCCATTTACCATTTTTCTTTGGCACAATTACCAAAGGAGAAACCCATTGACTATCTGAAATAGGATAGATAAAGTTGACATTCAATAATTTCTGCAATTCTTCTTTAACAATCTCCCTAAGATTTGGATTCATCCTTCTCTGAGGTTGTCTGATTGGTTTACAATTCTCCTCTATGTAGATGTGATGAGTGCAAGTCTTGGGGCTTATCCCTTTCATATCAGTGTACTCCCATGCATATGCAGAAGAATGTCTCTGTAATATCTTGACTAGCTCTTCTTGTTGGGATTTCTCTAGGTTCTTGTTTATGTTTAAAGTTTTGCCTGGAAATATCTCAATTGTAGAGCTGCCAAATTTATCCATGGAATAGAGAGACATCTGCCTTGATGACAAAAACTCAATGTTGGATTCTTCTTGAAATCGTTCATGTTTATATTCTGAAGAGGATTCAAAGTTTTCCAAGGTATTCAGAATTTGGCTATCTTCACTAATTTCTGAAATTGTGAAGAGAGGTTGTAAGTCTTCTTCATCCTCTATCCATTGAGTATCATCTAATTCTGTAATTGTTCTTGCTGGAGGATACAAAGTAAATTTCTTGGTTGAACTACCATCAGAGATATACATATCACTGGATCTACAACTAATGAAAGCATCAACTGTAGCTAACCAAGGTCTTCCTAATATAATAGGGTGTCCTCCTAGATTATTCTTAGGAGTTAGGATCATAAAATCCACAGGATACTCCCAAGAATCTAGGGACACTGGAATGTCTTCTATTACCCCATTAGGTTTAATCACAGATCTGTCTGCTAATTGTAATAATGTGGGTGTAAAAAGAAGATTAGGAAGTTTCAATTTATCCATGATTTGTCTACTCATGATATTGATTGCTGCTCCTAAATCAACGAGTGTGTTTTGGATCTCAATTCCATTGATATGAATTTTGACAACTGGATTTCCTGGGTCTAGATACTTTGGAATAGAAATCTTACCCATCATGATATCTACTATTTTTCCTGCCAGTTGAATTTTCTTTGTCTCTCTTATTCTTTTTCTTGTTTTCTTCATGCTCAACTCCTTTATTGTTTTTGCTAAGATTGGAATTTCCTTAATGGCTTGCAATAATGGGATCTTAATACAAACATTTCTCAGCTCATCTAGGAAATCATAATTAGGCACCATAATTTGTTTTTCTACACCCCTATCAATTTGTAATCTTTCTGGGAAGGGAGGTGTAGAAGTGGATGTTGATGGATGCTCTAATATAGGAGTTGAAATTATTGGTTCTTTTTGTTTTGATTTTTCAATGTTTGAGTCTTGGAAAGTTGTGTTCTCTTCAAGACTTTTATTTACTTGTAGAGAATCTTCCTCAAAATTGTCTTGCTCTTGTATTCTTCCAGACCTAAGTTGAACATCACTAAGGTCTAAAGGAGTGATCAAATAAGTTGGAAACTGTTGGCCTTCTATCATGTATGTATTCTGAGGATTTTTATTGTTGGGGTTTGGTATGGGTTGGGCAGGAAACTGATTTGTTTTCTGAGGAAATGGTAATGGAAGTGGTTGATTTTGATGTTGCGGATTTTGAGGATTTTGTTGAGAATTTTGTTGAAAATTTTGTTGAGGAGGGAAATATGGATATGGTGGATAGGATGGTGGATATTGATAATACTGAGAGTATCTTCCATAGGGATTTTGTGCTCCTTGCGCCCAAGTTTGTGATTTATTTTGAAATTGGGGCCAAGGTTGCTGCCAAGAATTCCAATTTGGTGGGGGTTGATTATACATCTGATCATGAAATCCTTGTGTTTGAGGTCCTTTCCAAGGCCTTCTAGAGACAAAATTGAGAGATTCTGTGGAACTTGAAGGAGTATCTTCTTGAAAGACAGCTTTAAGACCAGGAAGTAAAGGACAAATCTTGGTCTCATGTTTTTTTGAACAAATTACACAAGTCTCCACAACTTTGGCATTCAAAGGGCACTCTCTCAAGGCATGTTTCTTTCTACATTTGGGACAAAAGATTGCTAAGGCATTAGATTCAGCTTTTTGCTTGTTTTGTAACTTAAGGGTGTCTATTTTTTCACTAAGACTCCCCAAGATATCAGATTTGAACTCATCAAACATATGTCCTATTTCTTCCCTACTTACTGTCCCAGAAGCAGACTTACTTGCCCTTGCAAGAGCAGGGTCTCTTGGTCCTTTTACAGTTTTAGATTTCCCTCTTGAAAGGTTGATACATAATTCAGCTATTTAAGGTAATGTGAGCTGAGATATATCCCCTTTTCCCATCATGTTAAGAATATCTAGCCATTCATCCCTAATTGTCTTCAACAAGAGAGCTTTCAAAGTGTCTTGGTCTAGGTTTTCCATTTTTGCTCTTTTGATGTTGTAGTTAAATCTCTCCAAAAAATCTTCCAGATTTTCATCCTCTTTCTGTAGAATTTTAAACACTTCCTCCTTATGGTTGAATGGCATACAATAATCCAAATACCTCTCTAGAAATGCTTGTTTCATGTCTTCCCATGTCATAATAGAACTGTTGATCAAACTCATAAACCACTTCAATGCTGCTCCTTTCAATGTTTAAGGAAATAGTTTAAGTTTTTTAGCATCTTGTAAGTAGTCATAGGTTCTACACAGGACTTCAAATTCAAATAGGAAGGTTTCAGGATCTTCAGTTTTAAGTCCATAAAAGTTTAGAAGGACAGAGGGTGAAATGTTTTTCATAGTTGTATTGGTTTCTTCATCTACTATAGGAAACCCAAAAGAGCTTCCCATCTCTCTTCTACCTCTTCCTCTGCCTCCTTCTCCTTCTACACCTCTAGCTCCTTATACTCTACTTCTACCTCTACCCCCTCCAAATAGTGTGTGTTCTCCATTAAAAACTCCTCCTCCCCCTTCTTCTGCCATAGTTGATTCTTCTGTAGAAGTTGAAAATTTTATGTCCCTAGCAGGGGTTCATGAATCTTCTTCTAAGATAGGCTCAATGGGTAAAGTAGAAGGTCTTTTGAATGGAATATCTGATCTTAAGTTCTCTAGAAGTCTAGGATCAGTAAAGGATGGAATGTGGGTTTGAGTTGGAGGTGTGTTGGCTCTAGGTCTTGGTGAAACAAGTGGCATTCTAGGAATCAAGCTTCTACTTCTTATGAATCTACCCTTTGAGTCTCTTTCTCTACGCATATCATTTTTTTTGGGTGATAAGAAACAAGGCTACCTAGTTACACTTCCCCGGCAACAGCGCCAAAATGTAGTGCTCAACTTAGTGTTCCTAAATTGAGGTCATTAATTGTCAACCAGGGCTACTAAACTGCTGAAGTGTGGTGCACTGTATGTGCCTAGGTATCTGTTTCTCAGTACGTTGTATTTAGTGTTTTTTTGATGTTTTTGGTTTTATGGTTTTATGTTAAAAATGAAAGCACTAAATGTTGATGAAGGACAGTGGTTGGACACACTAAAAATAGAACAAAACCTATTCTAAATTGTGCATGGTACTAAAGAATAGAAAATGCAAAGTTTGATAAGGACTCATAGCAAAGAACTAAACCACAACATGAACTTAATAACTCATAACATAAACCCATCCAATTCATTTATTAGAAATGTGTTGGAATAGCTTGAGAAAAGGAAAAATTTAGTGCAAATGAGGTTCTCCTAAGGACACAATCATCTTAAAATATTACAAATAATCTCATCCATGGCTAGAGGTTTATTGGAACACAATTGAAAAGAGATTATTTGTAGCACAATAAGATTTCTACTCTAAATTAACTTGTAATGCTAATATTACTCCATTCTGCAGCTCAGCTTGTCAATAGTAAACCTCATCCAAAAGTTAGAGATTTTCTAAAATAGTTTTTGGAAAGAAAGGTTTAATTGTGAATTTGCAAAGGATTGCAGAATAATCAAGGCCTTAAATTGATATTACTAGCTTCTGTCCAGATGATGATGTATTAATATGAAGTTAGAACAAAAGAAGTTTTGTAGATAATGAAGGCCATGGAATCTAATGTTAATAATTAATACTACTTAAAGAACAATGGATAACACTAGGAATGCAATTGATCAAACTTGAAACACAGTAACCACAACTAAACTACAGTACCATTAACCTAACTTGCAATACAGTCAACAAGGTTGAACTAGAATGCCACTAATCTAACTTGAAATGAAGTGAATCAAAACTGAACTAGAGTGCCATTATCAAACTTGAAATATAGTGACGGAATTAAACTAAAATGACATCTACCTCCGGAGTACTACAACTAGACTAAAGATGCAACTAACCACTAAAATGTTTCAGCTCTGTCTCATTCGAAATTAGTGGTATTTTGGAATAGTTTGTAGAACAGGACTAGCTGCAACATGATATGTGAATGAACATGAAAGCATAAAATTCAACAAAACAAAACAAATCTCTAAAACACCACAGCTATGTCTTATCCGAAGTTAGTGATATTTTGGAAGAGTTTATAAGATCATGACTAGCTGTAACAACTGATGTAATTGAGCACAAGAACGTAAAACTAACTCCTAAAATACTACAGTTACACCACATTTGACATTAGTGATATTTTGGAATACGTAAGAACGAGCCTAAACTGTAGCATTCAATGCAAATGAATATAAAACGCAGAGTTCAGAAAGTCAATTAAACTAGGAATGAAACGAGGTTAAATTACTTATCTAAATTATATGAACAAAGCTCCTCAGGTAGCAGGGGCCCTCTACCACTGGAGTAGCACACAAATCTACTCAAGATTGATTTAGCTCGTGCAATAAAATGATGTTTCTTTCATTAAAGGATAAATTCTTCAAAACAGAGTATTTACGGCCTTCAAAGATCTAGCAATAAAAAACAAAATCTAACCAACAGTTTCTCGGTCTCCCGAGTCATACTTATAATGAAATTACATAAATACTTCTTGAGAAAAATAGGGATAAGTGTCTTTCCCACTCCTAATAAAATTAAAACTCTTATTAACAGTCTTGTGCTTTACTGCGGACATCTGTAGAGTCTGTGTTTTGATAGGAAACTACCTCTCTTCTACGTGCATAACCGCTTTGATACTTTAACTCAGACTTCGTGGGGAGCAAGAGATGATGGGGAGGTGTTGTGGATTTCACCCATATGCCTTTTTCTTTGCAGTGACACCTGGAACCTACATAAACATGAGGATGGCTGCAGAATAGACAACTGCCTACGGAATGCCTGTATTCTGTAGCCGAGTCTTAGTCAAAATTACTACACCAACACAATCATAAAAACATAGCAAGTTAGTCATTATATAAATTCTTAAAGCAATTTTAATTAATCTTATTGATCATTTAAGCCTTTAATTAATGAGGGACAAAGAAAATGAAGTGGAATGTAGTGAGTGAGAAGAACATCTTTGGGGCTCAACAATACACACTAACTACTTCTTAAAAAATTGAGTGACTCTAACCACTATGGTCTTGGACATATTATAAAAAGACTCCACAATAATGGTATTAATTCATTATCTTTTGACAAAAAATATATTAACAAGCACATAACTTCATCAAAAACTCATTAGAATGATCAATGGTGATGAACATCTTTTGACTGTCACCAAAAGTAACAAAAATAGCACCGGTGAGGGTCATTAAAAGTTTTTAACTAGAAGTGTCACCAAAGAGAGAATTAGTGATGGGACTTTAACAACCCTCACCGAAAGTGTCATTGAAAATGGCTTTGGTGATGGACCTTAAAGGACCATCACTATATACATTTACAACGACACTTTTTTAAGGACCGTCACCATATGTGACATTGGTGACGGACCTTAAAGGTTCGTCATAATCATGACCCTCACCAATGTCCTTTTTTCTTGTAGTGTTTGCCATTAGATCAAAGACATGCCAGTATTCTTTGGGGATTTCTTGTTCAGGAGGAGTGATCTTAGAGGAATTGGGTAGCGAGTGGGGAGGAGGTTTCATAGCACTCCCTCTATTTGTAATATTCAGTGTCTTGGTCTCGACCACTTTTTCAGGGGGTTCAGGCTCTAGAGCTCCTACTTGTATTGCCCCACTAGTTTCTCCTTCTCCTTCTTGTAAATTGCAAGAACCTCCCTCTCTCAAAGGGTCAGTGCCTATGTTTTCAGTAGTCTGGAGGCTTTGTTCAGACCCTCCAGTTTCACTGTGAATCTCGGTGTGGGCTGCAAATGGTGAGACTGATGCTTGAGGGAGACTAGTAGGACTTTGAGTGGGAATGATTATAGGTCCTACAGATGCCTGGGATTCAACTCTCTAATGATTTCGTCTATGTATGTCGTTCTACCAAGGATTACCAGTCCTTTGGGTTTTGTGGACTTTTGAAAATGATTTTGATTTGTCTCTATCATTTTCTTCCTAGTCATAAAACAAGAGCACCTATTCTACTAACCTTTGATCAATTGTTGAGAAGTGGGTTAGGGGGCAAGTGTTTTTCTTGCCATTATGTGGGTTATTACCTCTCATTTTTAATACCCAATGCTTCGCAGCAACAGAGATCAAGGAATGAAGGACGTCACTCTCAACACACTCCTTGGCAATGGCGCCAAAAATTTTGGTTCTCTTCGGTGACTATTATGGGCAACCTCTAAGCTTCTCATTCAATTGTCAACCCAGGGTAAGTCTTCTTATTTCAAGAGTGTGAGCACAGTATATACGAGTGACATCGGAAATAACTACTCTATATTATTATGAATAGGATCAATTAATTCTCGAAGTTCAATCTCAAAAGGAATGGAATTTGTAAATTACCATTAACCATCCTATCTAAATAAGCCTAGTGAGAATAGTCTATGAGTGAGCAACACCTTCAATGAATGGAAAAACAATCCTACTGAATGGAACAAAAAACTCAATGAATTGAACAAAAATTGTTTATTTTAATTTTGCAATGGAATTATCTTTGAAAACTAACTAGCTAACACTCTTTTGTATCAAAGACAACAGGAAATCCTATAGTACTGATGGAAAAAGATCTAATTCTTGGTGATATAAAACATTTGAACAGAAATTGTGCTAAAGCTTACAAATAGAGATAGAAGAATTGAGAAAGCGATGAAAATGTCCAACAGTTGTAAAATTAATACTTCAAACCAGAAACATGAGCAATAAATTGCCTGAGTGGCAGAGGAAACTACATCATCACATGCGTAGAAGTCTAGCAAGTACAAAGATATCTCATAGAACACATTAGATAACTGAACATAGATTCTGTAATTAACGTACAATACAGAGGTGAGCATGGAAACTCCCAAGGCTGTGCCCAAACCACCAGAAGTCCAACGCGACGGAAAACTCAGGAAATGATCATTCAAAAATACCAAAATTCTTTATTAAAAGAGTTAAGACATGAATACAACGGGACAATTTTGTCCTGATATGCCTATTACAGAAAAATAATTCTTATTTTTCCTCCTCTCTTTCGTCCATCCCTAGCCTTTTTAAAGGCGATTTTTCTTAGTAGAATGGTCTTTCCCAAACGATAACCCTATGAGTGTGGCTGTCGTTTGAGTTCTTTGGATGTGGATTTGTCTTTCTGCCTACCGCTCGTCCCTGCGGGTTACTGTGGATTCATGTTCTCTATTTGTTAGCTGTATTTTGGTCTGCGTTGATTCAAATGCCTCATTTTCCTACGAATAGAGATGAAATAAGTCAAATCCTTGTTGTTTTGATCATGCTTTTTACCATTAGTCTATTTGTCCTGATTTTGCATTAAGCCTCCTTTCCTTTACTGTTAAGTTGAGAGAAATTCTAAAAATGTATGATAATTTGAAGTAATCGTAGGGTGAAAACATACCTTAATTACGGCCCAAGAGAGTCCATATTTGTGATCCTCTTTATTATTGGATGGTTGTGCCCATGCCACAGATCTTGTTTCGTGATCTCTTTTGTAGGTGGTTGCGTCCATACCTCATGTCATGTGTTTACCTTAGATATTTTAGTTATGTATAATTTTTTTGATTTTGAAAGTTTTCCCATGATGACGTCTTGGTCCAATCAAGTACTCATAAATCATTTCACCCCTCACTCTCATTTGGCCTTCATGCTTTAGGGGGCATCCATTACACAAATTTTTTTCACTATCCCTGCACTCCCTATTCCTGAATATTGGAGGACCTTAAACAATGATCTATGTGTCTCTTTTCATCATAAAGATATGCCATTATATCCCTTACATTATGCAAAAAAAACTCTCTGTGAACCATTCTTGGAGTAGCTCCTCAAAAACATAGTTATTTGGAGCAGCGCGTCCCCTATTTTTCTCACCCGAGCTGATGACTCATCTTAAACCTATGAGGAGCATCGATCAGTGCTAGTATGGAGATCATACCTGCACGGATCCACTTCTGGAAAGTTAAAAAATATATAAACGAAGCTTTGTGATCTAGAAGCTTCGTAGGTGGAGAGCTGGTTGTTTTTTCATGGGGATAGAGTTGAGCTTCTCCCTTTGGGCTTCTTGTTCCTACAAAATAGGAACCAGCCAAGGAGATAAACCATTTCCCCACTATAAGTGGATCCATTTTCCCTCTCCCTTCACTATAAAATGGAAATCCTCCCATACCTATGTTAGTTAGAAAAAAGATAGAATAACAACAGAGAGAATTTTTGCTATAGGCATTGAAGGAGAGTTGAGACCTTTGGCCTTTTTGTACCAAGTTGAAACGAGTTCTTTTAGAGACGTGCCTGGATATGGACCCATTGAAGGAGAGATTCAACATCAAGCCATAGGTTGTAACTCCTCCTCTTATGTTAATATGATACAACTGATTCTTACTTTCCACTATTGTCCATGATGCATGATTAGATTTCTAGTATTCCTTGAACAACTGGATAGATTGTTTATGTAAAATACATGTTTTCCTTTCACGTTCTATGTTTTTTAATCTCTTGTGAAAGTAAATAAGTGCTAGTGACAACGAGGATATAACTAAGAAGAGCAAAGGATCAAAGGACTTGAATAAGAAGCAGCATTTTCCTAAATTAGCATGCAACTAATTGGAATATTAGAATCTAATTTTACGTTCTTGTTTGATGAATAAATGGGTAGGGAGACCCATAAATCTCTTTATTAGTAATGAAACCACTTCTCATGTGAAAGTGGATCATCTTTTCAGCTTAATAAATCACCCTATGGTGTGAACAGGGGCTAAAGCATGTGGACAAGGTCAATGTTGACAAGATCAACAATGCTGTTATGGAGATCATGGAGGATTAATGGGGGACAAAACAGTCATTTAGGAGGAGTGTATGCATGAGAGTAGCTACATTATTGAGTGGGACCCAGGGTGAGGATGCTCACCAAGCATAAAAGGAAGAGGATGGAAGCATTAGAAGACATGGATTTGTATTATTTATTTTGATCTTTTTAGATCTGGATTTGTCATGTGACATTTCTGTGCATGCTTTTGTTGTTTAGCATGGTTTACTCTGTTGTTTAGCACAAGGGTGTTCCTGGTCAGGAATCACACCTCCTTCCTTGAGAATCCTCTAGGAATATCTTTGAGCTTCATTACCACTATCTAGAATTTTTCCAAGCTTCAGTCTCATATACAGCACAGTTCTGTTTAGAATTGGGTTGTGTTACAGGGGTGTAGCAGTGGAGGAGAGAGATCTCCAATTTCTGACCTTATTTTCCAGTGAGGGGACAAACCCTTCATCTATTGAGTTGAGTGGGTGTTGTTGCAGCTGATAGATCATTTCTTCAGCCCCATATCAGTATTCATTCCCAGGGAGTGCATAGGTCAGGTAGCAGAAATGTAGTGGGCAACTCAAAAAAGGCCGAAAATCCAAAACTTAAAATCTAGCCAAACCATTTTTGGGTTTTTCTGGTTGTTTTGAGTAGAATCCATGGTTAAAAGCGCAAATCATTTTGAGCACTCTAACAGCCTTCCACACATGTTTCTTCTCCTCAATAGCAGTAGCAACATAACAATTCCAGTGCTTGGTTTCTTTAGCGTATTTCAACCATCTTGTGGCTTGAGTGCATTCCTCTTGGAGCACTGTGTAATCTCATTTTCTGTTATATATAATGATATGGTGTCATTTTTTTCTTCTCATATATTATGATGTCTTAATGTATTTCCCAATTGAAGCCTATTTCCATCATTTTCCAGATTTTAGTGCTATGTTCCTGTTTTAATTTATTTAGAATCTTTCATATGTTCTATATTCCTGTACTTTCCATTTTTGAATATTACAGTGGTATCAGAGCATAATCTTAGCTCAGCCTATGTACTTCAACCATTATGTCATCTATGGAGGCTTCTTGTAGAAAGGAGAAGACCTACAGAAGAGATGAAGGAAAAACTTCATTATCAGGAGGGAAGGAGTTCTCAAAACTTCTTCTTCAAACTATGCAGTGCATTAATAAAGGCATCAAAGAGATGAGGATGGAGAGATATATAGATTCTCCAAGACGGCTTATACATGAAGAAAGCTTCAGATTTTGACATTATGGGTGTGAGCATTCAGCTACACCATTAGATCTACAACGTGGTACCATGCCTACATTATGGGCAAGAAGAGAAGAGGAAGGAGATGCACCAAAGGATGAGACTGTTGGTGACTATCTCCAAGAATATGAAGCTCAGTCTAGAATATTCAAGGAGCATCTAAAATTCCAAGGGTTTTGTCAACTCAAGGAATATAGAAGACCCAACAACCACAATAAAAGGAGAGGGTGCATGCAACACACCTTGGGTGGATTCTTTCTACCTACTTTTGATGGGTCACCCAAGAGCACAACCAAGGCTTGGGTAAAGAAGCTAAACACATATTTTTAGTTGCATCAAGTTTCAAAAGAGGACGCCATCATAGTAGAAACACTACATCTTGAAGTTAAGGCTTATGCCTGGTGGTTATTTGAATCCTTTTCATTAAATAATGCAAATATATCTACTTATGCAAAGTTCAGTAAGAGGTTAGTGAAAAGATTTGATCTAAAATTTTCTGAAACTTACTTGGGTGAGAAAACGAAGCCCAAGAAATCAGAACCTTTGCATGAGTTGGAAGAATCCATCAAAACAACTCCATTTCAGAACATTTTTGAGGGGGTTAAAGATCTGCAACATGTTTTTCCAAGGGAAAAGCCCCACTTCAACAAAAACTTTCTTCTCAAGAAGAAGACATGAGAACTCCTCTTTCAAAAGGAGATTAAGAGAAAGGATCTCTTAATAATGATTTATTCTCCATTGATAAGGAGAAGTAAGAGGAAGAGCTCGAAAGATCCTCGAGCGTTGTGACAACAGGAGGAGATCTACTTCTATTTAGAGATGGAGATGAAGCAATTGCTTCCATTAGGGGAATTTTGAGGTCTAAAATGGGCCTCCTAAGAAAAATGTGGAACAAAAATAAAATTTGTAAGAACTAATATGATTGAAGATGATGATGTCAACCATGGGGGATGATTCACCATTTTTGGAGTAAAAAAGTTAAAATAATAAAAATAATACAATAATAAAACTATTTTTCAACTCGTATTTTCAACTTATCTCTCTAATTTTTTACTCAAATTTCGAGCAGGAGTACTCGTTGGATGCAAAATTTAATTCCTCATCCAAGGAGTACCCATGTCACATACTTTCGATGGATCCTTCTACACGAAAAATGAGAAATACATGAAAAAACATGTTTACAATCACGTTTTTCATGTATTTCCCATTTTTCATGTAGCAGTGTCCATCGAAAGTATACAACATGGGTACTCCTTTTATGGGAAATCAAATTCTGCATCGAACGAAATTTTCCTCTCGAAATTTGAGTAAACCCATAGGGAGATAAGTTGAAAATACGAATTGAAAAAATAGTTTTTCCTTTTTTCCCTCTAAAACTTGATGATGTAATCAAATATTATTTTATTATTTCCACTATTATTTTATAATTTCCTTAGGAAGCCCATTTTAGACCTCAAAATTCCCCTAACAAACTAGAGGAGCTCTTGTATCTTTGCAAGAAGTTCCAAAGGATCTTACATATGAAGATCAGGAGCAGCATGTGTCTATGTTGATAGGCAATGAGAAAAAACAATGGAGGAAGTGTGTTCCAACATTGAACACAGTCTTGGGTTTACACACTATGATAGACCATTCCCTTATGATCAAGAATTTTGACACCAATGAGATGTTGGGCATACATGGGTTGATTACATTTGACGAAGACACCTTAGATTGTGAGAGCTTGCAAGGGGTAGGAGAAGATGAGAAGGAGGGCCAACATCAAGTGATCGGGAACATACACACCCATCCTTTTCAGGAGGTTTATGCATAGAAGCAGGAGGATGATTTGCGCAGTTAGATCAGGGAAAAATCAGTCCACTCATAAACACAGCCTTCTCTAGGCCTTGATGTTTCATCACATGTAGGCATTCCACCAGGGAGACCCCTTGATTCGAAGATGATCAAAGAGTTCTGTCAACATGGTGCACCATTGAATAAGGAGGGAGCCTTTGGAGGAGCTAGCACATTGTAGAGGACCTTTGATGGGTTCACAGGAGGGATGAGAAATTTTCTAATATGGACATTGCCATCTCCCACTCAGCTATTTGCGCTGAAATAGGATGATTCGGGAATCTATGATGGCACAAGCATGGTGTCAAAGGGCTACTCCATCTTCTTGGGGCAGAAAATGATGCTTCCACACATGAGGCAGATTCTAAATATGACAAGAGGTTATTAAAAATCTTGCATGTATTCGAAAAACTATGGAAATTTTGGATGGGAAATACCTTCCAAGAGGAGGTTGACCTCCATGTACTTCAATCTTGTCTTGGGCAAGATCCGCTGCAAGGGAGGCATCAAAGGTGGGGTAAAAATACTCGAACATGTGGCTTTGCAATTGAGCATGCCAAAGAGGAGATTTATGATGTGACAGGTGCTTCATTTCAGATTTCAATAGCGTTGTCATTGTTGGGAAGCCTAGATCCATATTGGGAGTCCCAACTATTGGTGGAATATTCCAAGAACCTCTTCACATGTAAGGTTCTTGATGGGAAAGTGATATATGGGAGGTATAGAGTGGTTGATGGAGTCATCTATTTCTATGATCAGGTCTTCTTGACTAAAGACTCCAAGCTCAAGAAGGAGATTCTACATGTAGCTTATGAAGCACTCTTTTCAGAACATGTAGGTTCCATTGAGTCTTATCACACCATCATGGAGGGATTCTATTGGGAGGATCTCAAAGAAGATGTGCACCAACATATCAGGAGATATGTAGCTTGCTTGATGTATGAAGAGGAGAGCAGCCACCTTGCAAGGTTGTTTCAGTCACTTCCCCTTTTGATGGAGAGATCAGAAGGCTCATCTATGGACCTCTTCACCAACTTGTCTACAAAATATGGTAAATATCATGTTTTGATGCTTATTGGTAAACTAACAATGTATGTACACTTCTTTACCATACATTTGCAGCACATTGTTCCACAAGAGAGAAAACCTCTCCTTGGATTTCATGGTCCTTTTGGGACTACATTTAGTGATGAGGATGACCACCTTTTAGAGGACTTTGGGCAAGACATGTTTTTCTTGGTTCATATTCAGCCAACACCTAATGCCCTCTACTATTTTCAAGCTTTTGAGAAGCTTATGGCAGCATGTAAGTGGTTGGATGACAACTTATCATATCCTGTTTTGAAACATCTAGAATAAGAACAACGTTGGTATCACTTGAGGGGCTATTGTCACCATCCATTATGCCATGTGACACTTAGTCCATATTTATTTTGGAGCCCATATGGTGATGATATTATATTCACTATATGTGGGGTGGATTGGGCAAGAGAGGTTCCTAGAACCAAAGAGTGGGATCATGAGATTCCAAGTACCTTTTAGCTTCTTAATGATCATATTATTGCATCCCAAGACCAGCAGTTCCACATCTATCATAAATGGAGAGAGAGACAACATGAGTTGAATAACTTGATCTCTCCTTTTCAGCCATGAAGTCCCTGTACATTGCAGAAGCAGGGGATTGGTGATTGTTTCTATGAGCTACCAAGGATGGCTCACTTTGTTTGGATGATAGCATGGATATTGGAATTTCTCATTGGGGTTGAGGCACCTAACATTTACCATCTCTCATGCCTTGATGAGGCCAATGGACAACATATAACTCTTTCCATATATCTCCCACTTCTTCATGATGATAGCTATTTGGTTTATCTACCAAAGGCTAACTTGTATACTTGGGAGGAGACATATCCATTGGAGATTTTGCAGTACCTTTTTTTGTTTCTTGAGGACAAGAAAAATTTGGGAGGGGAGGATTGTAATATTCCTAAATTAGCATGCAGCTAATTGGAATATTAGAATCTAATTTTATTTTTCTTGTTTGATGAATAAATGGGTACGGAGACCCATAAATCTCTTTATTAGTAATAAAACCACTTCTCATGTGAAATTGGATCATCTTTTAAACTTAATAAAGCACCCTAAGGTGTGAACAAGGGCTAAATCATGTGGAAAAGGTCAATGTTGACCAGATCAACAACGTTGTTATGGAGATCATGGAGGATTAATGGAGGACAACACAATCATTTAGGAGGAGTGTATGCATGAGAGTAGCTCCATTATTGAGTGAGACCCAAGGTGAGGATGCTCACCAAGAATAAAAAGAAGAGGATGGAAACATTAGAAGACATGGATTTTTATTATTGATTTTTATCTTTTTAGATTTGGATTTGTCATGTGACATTTTTGTGCATGCTTTTGTTGTTTAGCAGGGTTTTTTGTGTTGTTTAGCACAAGGGTGTTCCTAGTCGAGAATCCCACCTCTTTCCTTGAGAATCCTCTAGGAAGAGCTTTGAGTTGCATTACCAATATCTGGAATTTGGCCAAGCATCAGTCTCTTATACAGTGTAGTTCTGTTTAGAATTGAGTTGTGTTGCAAGGGTGTAGAAGTAGAGGAGAGAGATCTTCAAGTTTTGACATTATTTTCTAGTGAGGGAACCAGCCCTTCACCTATTGATTTGATTGGGTGTTGTTGCAGCTGATATATCATTCATTTAGCCCCATATCAGCAGTCATTCTTAGGGATTTCATAAATCAGGCAACAAAAATCTAGTGGGCAACTAAAAAAAGGCCGAAAATCCAAAATTAAAATCTTGCCAAACCATTTCTTGGTTTTTTCTGGGTTTTTTTAGTCAGATCCATGGTTAAAAATTACGATCATTCTGAGCACTCTAACAGCCTTCCGCACATGTTTCATCTGCTCAGTAGCAGTAGTTCCAGCAGCAATAGCAGTAGCAACACAACATTTCCAGTGCTTGGTTTCTTTAGTGTATTTTAGCCATATTGTGGGTTGAGTGCATTCCTTTTGGAGCACTATGTAATCTCATTTGATTTTATATATAATGATATGGCTCTGTTGTTTTCTGCTCATAGATTATGATGTCTTAATGTATTTTCTAGTTGTAGCCTATTTCGAGCATTTTCCAGATTTTAGTGCTATGTTCCGGTTTTGATTTATTTAAAATGCTGCATATTTTATATATGCCTCTCTTTTCCATTTTGGAATATTACAAGATCGATGTAGGCCATCTCCATATGATATGTGTTCATTTACAATCTAGGAAAGTAGGTGTTATATTGTTTCCTTTGTTACAAGAGCCATCCTAGGGTTAGAGGGATCGTCTCTGCCCACAGAGAGGATTTTCCTGCATAACTGGGAGTCAGATATAACCTTGTTTCATCCTGTCTCATTCTCCATATTGTAGGTTTGATTCTTGTATTAATAGGGATTCCCTATCCCTTGTGACATCTTAAGTTGAGTTTGAAGTCATGTGTTGTGTGTTATTCATTGTGACATATGCAACATACAACATTGGGCTTCAAAATTTGGAGAAGACCCATATGATCTATTTTAAATTTGATCCATATGTCTAATCCTAGGTATTTTATCATATCCTATATATCTTATCATATCATAGGTTCTGAAATCATATACTTTGTGGCCAAATTTTGTACATGGAAAACAATAACCAAAGAAGTTATTTTGATACCTAGAGGTATAAGGTGACCTTGATATTCTTAAGTTGTTCCTCAGAAGAGCCTCATCTATCTATTGATTTCCAACTCTTGGTTTATTACTGCATGTGGATTCTCTATAAAAAAAAATTCATGGGGTTTCCATTTTTTCATTATGGTTCCTTCCTTATTGTGAATAATATGTGTCATTTTAATTCCTAGCATAATTATGAGAATCACTAAAATATGTTGAAATGAACATGTTTGGGTTGATTCATCACTTGCTTGGGATCTTCAAATGAGTTTTTTCTTGATGCAATGGATTTTCTATCAAGATTGTTAAGATGGTCCTCATTCGTTGTGCTTGGATGCACTTTGTTCTTGTATGTCTCACAACTTTCCTAATAACTAACACCTATTTTAATGAGGGAATATATTCGAATGCAATTGATGTGATCAGTAGATTTATACCCTTTGTGAAGATTTAAGTTGTGTTTTAGCTACTCCAATTATTCTTTCAAAAGAAGAACTTCTCTAATATTCCACAAAGTTGTTCCTTCTCATTGAACTATTATGACAAAAACTCCTTTATCCTTTTATATCCTCTAATTCAACCATGAGAGAAAACATAGTCTCTTTATTTGTATATTTGACTTAGATTTGCTGCATTGGTTGTTTGTTTCTCTTTTTAAGGGTTTTATTTCATTAAATGCAGTTTTAAGTTATCCTTCATAATCTACTTTTTATTCAGGTTCTTCAATTTTAGTGAAGAACAATATTTCACTTCTTTCATCATTAGTCACACTTTCATTGCTTTCATAATTTCTTTCTTCTTTTAAGAGGGATTTATTATTCTTGTCACCTCACTTCTTATTTTGATTCTTAGACTTGAATCTTGGATTATCATCAATATAATTCATTTTTTGAAAAGGATATTTATAAGCATAATGTCCTACTCTTCCACATTAAAAACACTTTAAATGAAGCTTACCTTTAAGCTTGTTGGTTCCTCATTTCAAATTTTCATCGATTTTGTCTTCTACATAAACTCCGAAGGAAATGAGATAGGTTTCCACTATTATCTTCCAAAAAGGGTTGTTTGATCCACAAAACATAGGAGGATTACCCACTGATATAATCGAGGTCATTTTTCCTGAATTAAACCTTCCAGTAGTTAACTATTTTTCAAGGCACATGCTCTGGTACCACTTGTTAGTTCAAAGACCAGACTAAGACTACGGGGTGAATCCCTGTAATAGAAAAATTATAATTTTAATATATTTCATCAATAATTAACTATGTAACCATGTTTCATAAAAAATTTCATCATAACAACAAATGAAACCATGCATCAAAAATATATCATCCCATCAACAAGTGGACACAAGCTTCTACATGGAAACCCTTATGGGAGAAAACCACAAACTTGTTTTTCCTCTTCAACTCATTAAATATATTATAGTTACCAACCTGTTAGAGGAACCCATCCCAAGATGTGGAAGAAACTACTTGCGATAGGATATCACTTGATTGAGGCACTAACCTTGAAAGCATGTGAGCAATTAATTTCTATAGGCTACAACTCGATTGAGACACTTGTTGGGTGTGTGTGATATTATTTCCACGACTAGGCTCACGCACAAAGCATATGGTAAGAAGGGGGGAAAAAACCACCCCTTCATTGTGTCGGATGCAACAGGGGGGTTACAGGAGGGGCGGTAGCACCCCTACATGGACGGGGTCTGGGGCAGAGCCATTGGAAAATTTGTTTGGACCCTATTTTAGGTGGGTGTACCTACTTATGGTTTTTTGCATTGGTTTTGCACAAGGTTTTGGGAATAATTAGGGGAATTTTTAGGTCTAAAATGGTCCTCCTAAGGAAATTATAAAATAATAGTGGAAATAATAAAATAAGAGGTAATTACATCATGAAATTTTAGACGGAAAAAAAAGAAAAAACTAATTTTTCAACTCGTATTTTCAACTTATCTCCCTATGGGTTTAATCAAATTTAGAGTAGGAATAATTTTTGGATGCATAATTTGATTTCTCATCAAGGGAGTATCCCCTTTCAAAGGACCCTGCTAGATGAAAAATGAGAAATATATGAAAAACATGATGGAAATCACATTTTTTAATGTATTTCTCATTTTTCATGTAGAAAGATCCATCGAAAGATGAAACAAGGGTACTCCTTAGATGAGGAATTAAATTTTTCATCCGATGAGTACTTCTGCTCAAAATTTCAGTAAAATCTTAGGGAGATAGGTTGAAAATACAAGTTGAAAAAATAGTTTTATTAATTTTTAATCTTTTTACTTTTTTACCCCAAAAATGGTGAATCATCCCCCCATGGTTGACATCATCATCTTGAATCCTATTGGTTCTTATAAATTTTATTTTGGTTGTACATTTTTCTTAGGAGGCCCATTTTAGACCTCAAAATTTCTCTAATGAATGTTTTTTTTCCATGGTATTTTGTACATCTGCTCAAGGGAACTACAATTATGTTCTAATCTAGGGTTAATGGATTGGTGTTTATGAATGATTCAACATGTATGTATATGTATTGTAACATTGAAAGAAATATAATGAAAATAATCTAGTAGTCCCAGTTTTGGGGTCCAGGGGAAAATATTTGTGTATATGTGTTTCATGTTTATGTTCTCGCCATTGTTTATTTTCTATTTTTTTTAAGAATTCCTTTGCAGGTAATTTTTTTACAGGAATAAAACCTACAACACCAACCTGAGAAGTGAGCAAGCTTCGAATTGTTATATCCTTCAACTTGATTGAGGCACCAAGTTTAGTGGAGGAACCCATCTCCTTCTTCAAATCTTTGTGGACCACTTTCCACAATATTTCAAACTGGATCCACTAGCATCATCTATATTTATGTGTCATTGAATCTGCTCTCATAAATATTGTCACAACATGCATTCATTCTCACAATCTACAATCATTTTCACAACATGTAATCATTTTAATAATGTTGTCATCAACTTTTCATATCCCATCCATACTCTGTTACAACTTCTTCATCAATATTGTCACCTAAAATGTTTCTCTAAACCTATTCTAGTAATTTACACAACAGTCGCTACAACATGCTCATAAGCCTCCAAAACACATAACACTAATCCTAGACTTTAAGAGTGTATCATCAATGGTGCTAATTCCTTCATAAAATTTCACCACTAATTCATGAACTTCATGCTTCTTTTATAATTAAATTTGTTTTTAAAATGATCCCAAAAATTCTGAGAAACCATATAAAATTAAAAAAATTAAAATTAAGGTCTTGATAGAATGGCCCTGTCGGGGTGCATTTTGCAAAACGATCATTTTCTAGAAACCATTCTGCAAATGTACTTTTTCAGCTTCTTAATCATTTGACAGAATTTTCTTTTGCAAGAAAAATAAAAATAACAATAAATTTTTTTTTTTTTTGACCTGAACAAGTTTGAACATTAGGACCTAGGCTACCCATTATTTAGCTAGTACCAACTGTTGTCTCCAATGATGCTTGAAATGTTATGAACTTGAACCACTTTTGATATGATAGAGTTTTTTTGAAAGGAGAAGATGATGGGATCTGATATCATGACCAAAAAATATTTAAATGTAACCAATCTTCTTGTGGTCCAAATGGACGATGCAATTTTGTTTGAATTTAAGTGACATATCACTAATATCTGCCAGCCTTCATCAATACAATGTGTAAGCCAAACAGAGCTCAACCTTTTCAATGGTGAAGCATGATTCTATATGTAAAATACGAGGGTCTCACAAATCAATGCCAAAACGTTTCCACGGTGGAACAAAACTGTATACAAAACATCAACGATGTGAAATCAACAAGCCAAATCTCAACCTCTGCCACGATGGAGCTCAAGTATATATAAACCATGGGCCTCTGCCAACTCAATTCAAAGGCTCTTCCACAGTGGAACTCAATTATATATAAGACATCGGTGACATCAAACTTAGAGGGTAAGAGCTCAACCTTTTCCATGGTGAAGATTGAATATATATAAACCATGCCAACTTGATGTCAAACCAAATATTGTTGGACTATATATAAAAAAATAGGGCTTAACCAACTCAATGCAAAAAAAATTCCATTGTGGAACTCAAATGTATACAGAGCACCAATGATGCCTTATTAGAGGGTCATAGCTCAACTTCTACTACAATTGAACTCAAATATGTATAAATGTCGAGCCCCTGCCATCTCGATGCCAAAGCTTTACCACAATTGAAATCAATTGTATATAATACATTGATGATTCCGAACTTAGAGGGTCCAAGATCAACCTCTTCCAAGATTGAGCTCAACTCTATATAAACCACGAGCCTCCACCAACTCGATGCCAAATCAAATAGAGCTCAACTATATATATACCACGAGCCTATGCCAATTTCAGCCAAATCAAACAAAGGGTTAGAACTCATTCTCTTTCATATCATAACTAAGACCACCTCAAATTTTAAACCACCAAAAATATTAAACTCTACGTCTGCTCTTCAAACTTAACCTTCACTGGTCATATTAAAAGGCTGAGAAAAATACCAATGAAATGGACCCAATGTTATCCACTGTGAATTTAGAACAAATGATACTTATTAACCACATACATGTATTACTTCTATTCATCACTAGTTCATTACAATATCCTCCATGGAATATGCATATTTATACACATTCGATGGTCATGGGGCTCCTATGGGCCAATGATAAATTGATAATTATGGCAACAATCATGGATCATTAACTATTATAACCATATGATGTTACAATCCATGTGACCTTTTCCCTAAGTTTTTTCCATGGTCCTTTGGACTTAGCCCTTATGTGACCATATGACCATGCCATTTGACGCAATTACTAGGGTTCCATGGTCATCCACATGATTATGTCATTATAACATCATCATTCCATGTGGAAACTCATGAAAGGTGTCATGTGTCACCAATTTTTAGCCTTTTCACCAATTAAAAATATACATTTATGTCTACCACATGGCAGACCTTAGAGGTGCAACATCACCTTGTTGACATCATTCACATGATGTGTCAAACCACATCATCACCTTGTTGCTTGAACTAATTGAAGTATGCCTTGTATCAAGACTGCAACATCATCATCCTCAGTTAATCAAAATATGTTATGTGTTAGGATTATCATGTCATCATTCCCGACCAATTAAAATATGCCATGTGTCATAACTACAATGTCATCATCCTTGGCCAATCAAAATATGCCATATGTCAGGATGAACTCGATGAATATCGTGGAGGCTAGCCCTGGTTAAACCTTGGTTATATTGTTATGTCATTTGCCACCCACTTCCTCATTTAGCTATAAAATACATCTTATCTAACATGCTCAAACTTTAACACTGTTAAAATTCATGCAAGCTTGACCGCTATCTATTGTAGATAGAATAACTGAACCATGCATCTACCCAAAATATGAACATAGTTTAACAATTTTGGTGATTTGTGTTTTTCCCCTAGTTTAGGTCCTTCACTAATATTGGTCTTCAAATGGCCATACCTTCTCATCTAGGAGTTTTGCAAAGTGTAATATATAGTTGGAAATGTCTTGGAGAGGACTCCCTAACCATGCCTTGCATATATGCACCAAGACATCATAACTTGAAACCCCTTTGACTTCTCTGTATGAGAGGATGCAAGAGATCCAACTATCATACTACTTCATTTTAATCATGGATGGCATTGTTTCTTCCTTAGGTGCCCCTTTAACATCAATGACACTTGTTATCATCAATAACAAGACTATGTGCAACACTACAAACTTATATATATTAAAAAATTGAAAAAAAATGAATTGTAAATATATAAAAAGTTTGTAAATATGGAAAAAATTGCATTTGAAGGATCTATAAACATTAAGTTTGATATGATTTTAGATTAAATTAATAGCAATAAAGTCTTAGCTTGATTTTGTGAGACATATTATATAGATTTCAACTTTGATTTAACTCTTTTTAATAAAAATATTATTCTTAATTTTATGTATCTTTGTTATAAATTAAATATGTATATAAAAATTTAAATTTGGATAAAAAAATTTCCAATCATTCTTATTCCTCATTAAAATTAAATTTTTTATATATAAGATAATTTAAATCATTTATATCATAAAAATCATAAATAATTATTTCATAGATTAAAATTTTAATTGCTATCAAACTGACGATTAAATAGTTTTTAAAAATGTAAGACATGATTTCACTCATAAGTTTTGATTCATACATAAACTTGGAAAGAAAATTATTTATTTTCTTTTATGAAAAGTTCAATCAATTCTCATTTCAAGCCAATATGTTCCATTATTAGTCCCTACCTTCAGCAGGACTATAGCGATCGGTTGATCGTTGACCGGTCATTAATTCATCTTTTGACTAAATTTTTTTCATCTTTCTATCATTTTACCCAAATTTTAATGTTTGCAATGTCGTTCATTGAAATATTAACCAAATTTTTCGTGTGAAAAATATTCGAGCTCTTATTGCAGGGTTCACCTCGCCAGATGCCAAAAGATTGGGACAACTTTTTATACGCAAAGTTTTCTATTACATTGCATTTTACTTCCAAAGAGTTTTTATATCCAAAGTTTGTGCACTGCATTTGATATCCAGTTTTTATATCCAAAGTTTGTGCTTCACATACACCTCTGCCACTTAGCTCTAGCTCTTACGCATGCCACTTAAGTGTAGCTACACATGCCACTTAGCTGTCAAGTGTAGCCACAGTCTGCGAGAAAATAAAGGCATCTCACCAACCTCTTACAGGACATAAACTTTTTAAATATTGTGCGGCAAAATAAAAGTGTCTCAAGGGCATGCTTGAAATCTTTGACGCTTTCTCCATTTCATCTATTCCGAGAGAACATAATCAACCTACTAATTTCATGGCTACTTCAGTTGCTTCTTCCCCTCTCTTAAGAGACTGGAAGGATGGAGAATCCCCCTACCCCGTTAGTCTAGCTTGGATTTCCTTCTCCTTCATGACATGCATGTCTTGGTTGGGTTGACTTGCATGCGATATGAATGGTAACCATTTGTATATCCATCTAGTCACCTCTCTGAATAATAGAATATAGTCATCACTTATCTGTGTAATGCAGTTCACTTGTCAACACCCAAACCTTACAAATCTGTTTCAAACATCAACGACAGTGACAAAGACAGATTTATTGTCAAAAATTAACAAATGATAATGACAGGTAAGTTCTGTCTATAAAAAAAAATTCAAAATCTTCAAATATGATAAGCTTCATCAAATTTTATTTTCAAATATAGGAATTACTGCATATAGAATCTACATTTATGCACATATTGATGCTCTCTTCATTTCTGTCATGATATGGGAGTAGCAGTACACTTATACACTTATTTATGCTCTCTGCACTTTTGTGATGGTGTGGAAAATTGGTCTTGTTTTGAGGGATTTATGTAGCTTTCACATTCTTAGGTTAGAAGGTTAGAATTTGAATTTTATCTAAATCTGGCTATGGCTTAGGTTGGATGGTACATATCAGTTTGGCTTAGGGTGGATGGTACATAGCAACAAAACTAAGAAAACCTACAGAACAACCATTTATTAATGAAAAACATGTAATAATAGATTCGGGGAAATCTGGGTGTTGTTAAGGAAGTTGTTTATGCAGCATATTTATTAATGAAAAACCTATAATAATAGATTGGGTCAAATCTGGGTGTTGCTAAGGAATTTGTTGATGCAGCAGAAGTGGACCCTGTTGTAACAGTCCGTGTAAAGCACATACAATCTGCTTAGAAAGGCACCCCACCCATAAATGCACATGCCTTGGAAGCACGTGATACCTACTCCTACTATATATCAAATAAAACGCCTGACCTAGAAGACTCACACAATAAGATAAGCACCTAACATAGATAGCCAATCAAAGACATAAGGTCATTGCCAATAGCTTCCTGTCTTAGCCATAGGTTAAGTTGATGCATACCTCTTTTGAGAGATAAAGAGATATTTCGGGCACATCTTGCTACAACACGACCTCATATCCAACAGTGAGATACATGTCTTGCTCATGCTCAAATATTTTAATCCACACAATTTATTGTTATTTAGGTCATGCAGATCTCAGGGAACTGGTCCGTCCCTCTTCCATATATCATATACCAGCAATCCCATATCCCCTCTTGACACATAATTGTCAGTTAGTTTCGTTGTTTTCAGATAAATCCTTAGTCAATCTACACAATTTTAGCAATTTTCAGTTGGTTGGACTCCACATAGGCTATGCGTGTACGCGTACTGGAGCTCTCACGTAGGTATATCCATTACACCTTTCATTTTCAATTTTTTTTATTTGTTCCCTCATTTTCTTTGTCTTTTATGTGTTAGCTGTGCTACCTTTGATTGGAGTTTCCCCTCATAAACTCTTTCTCTGGGGATCAACCATCGTACAACGAAGATAAGAAAATTTCTTCAACTGCGCTACCTTTGATTGGAGTTTCCCCTCATAAACTTTTTCTCTGGGGATCAACCATCATACAAAGAAGATAAGAAAATTACTCCGACTGTCGAAGTAGGAGGTGCTTAGTAACATAGTTATGAGAGGTTAGGAAAAATTGCAAGCCACTGACATAACCTTCAAGCTACATAATTTGCTGCAACTGCCAAGTGGAGAACAACGCGTATGATGACAAATACATTTAGCACTACCTTTGTACATTGATATATGCTCCGGTGACACTTCCTGGTTGGAGACGATGACACTATTTTCATAATTGTGCACGTATCTATAGGTTTTATGAATGGTGGAAGAAAAAATTTATATGGGATTCTGGATATAACTGTTAATTTTCTAGTCCAACAAATTAAATATAAAGAAAATAAATTCCACTATCTCAAATTGCTAAATCCTACATTTCTGGAATTCAACATCGTATGACATTCAAGTATACGAGGAAAATATAAAATAAAAAAGAGCAAATAAACTAGCTCTTACTCCTAATTAATTAAATAGAGCTAAAACAAGAACATAAAAATAAACTCTATTCCAGCAAAGAGAATAACTAAGAGAATGCTAAACTCAAAAATCGCATAATATAACAGATGTAAATGTAAACACTCAAACATGTTGGAATTTATGAGAATTCCATAACAACAAATGGAGAATAAAACTCCCCTCTTCAACATAGAGAAAATATTAAAATTTCTTGACAGAAGGCAGAGTTTCAACTCTGAAAACAAAATTCTATTTCTTCAAAAATTGTTACAAATTCTTCCTCTAACATAGGGATTCAGAATAGTGACTGCTGCTACAACACAGTGCACACCCAAGACTTCACTATCTCTCACAAAAGAAACTGTATCTCAAAAGACAACGCTGTTGTGTTTTTCATTTCCCGCACTGCTGTGCATTTTCATTCATTGTTCTATATAAGGAAAAATTACATTACAAAACTATATATATATGACTTTAAACTTTAAAACTAAACTATTTAAAATACTGTCAGGGCCCACTTTACAATGCGCTTTGAACGCACGATCAAACAATTTAAATCCATTGTATAACATTCATCGGGTCCGTGACTAACCAAACAAATGAACAAAAAAATAAAATCTTCGATTGCCGATTGAAGATCGAACACGATCTAACAAATAAACTACGCCATTTAAAATGGCATCGGGTCTGGTTGTAAAATAAAACACAACGACCAAAATGAAAAGTTCTAATTGTGATTATAAAATGGACGCGATGACCAAATATAAAATCTGGTTCATAAGTCAATCGGGTCCGAACTTCAAACATTGTGCGATCGGGCCTCGTACTAAAGAGGTTTCGATTGTGATTGGGAGACGGATGTGATTGCCCCTTTTAATTCCACTGCAAAAACTGGATCGGGTCCGCCATATGATTGTTGTGATCGGGCCATAACACAAAGTGCTCCCAATTGTGATTCAACTTGCGATCATATAATATAATTCCGCGTGGTCTGTGGGACCACCCGCGGACCTTGGCACAAAGCAGAGGGCGATTATAATAGTTGTTGTGTAATATATGAAAACGTTCCACTTGTGGAACTCTACCACATCAACAAGACACTTCAGTTTTGAATCATATCAACTGCGATATGCGGTTGCGACTGTGATCGCATCACATCGCAAATCTTCACATCAACAAGACACTGCAAGTTAAACTTGCGATTGCGATTAGTGCTTAAGTGGTGGGGACCACTTGTCATGCCTTTTCAAAAATTAAAGAACTTCACCGTTTAAACAATTTTCTTCTTTTCTGGTTGTTGAGGGCTTAAAAGACAGAAAGGACTGATTTTAAATAAACTTTGTTCTTCCGTAGTTCATAACCACGAAAGTCTTCATCCCTCTGTAAAAATGGCTACGCCCATAACAAAAATTAATTCTCCTCTGCAATAGTGGGTGCGGCCCATCAACATTGATTTCATCCTTACAGTTCTTCCCATTCTTCTTTAATACGCAGTGCTCTGCACTCAAACTCTGATGCTGCCTCTGTACTCCTTTCTTCCTACTCAAAGGCTAGCAGGTGACTTTAATATTTTCAACACTCCCCCTTAAAGTCAGTTGTTGGGTTATCAATCATACCCAAGCATTTTCTTAAAAATTCAAATGTCTTCTGCCCCAATGGCTTTGTCAAAATATCTGCATATTGCTCCTCTGTTTTACAATGTTGTAAAACAATTTCTCCATTGTTCACCGATTCTCTGATATAGTGAAACTTTGTATCTATGTGTTTTGTTCTCTTATGAAACACTGAATTCTTTAACAATGCAATAGCTGAGCTATTGTCACAATAAATTACTGTCCCTTTTACCTGTTCTTGGCATAAACTTCTCAACGTCCTTCTCATCCAGATTTCTTGACACACTGTTGTTGTAGCTGCCACATACTTTGCCTCTGCTGTAGATAATGCTACAATCGGCTATTTCTTAGAAGCCCATGAAATGGCTCCTTAACCCATATGAAAAACATAACCGGAAGTGCTCTTTCAATCATCTACACTTCCAGCCCAATCACTGTCAGTGTATCCAACTAACTCTGAATTTTCTAAAGCGGTATATAAAATAGCAAATATTTTAGTTCCTTTAACATACCTCAGAATCCTTTTCGCTGCCTGCCAATGTGCTTCTTTTGGCTTCTCCATAAATCTAGAAATCAAACTAATAGCATGCATAATATCTGCCCTGGTTGTAGTCAAATACATGAGGCTGCCAACTATGCTTTTATACAAACTTGGATCAAAATCCTTGCTGCTGTCATTTTTACTCAACTTCAATCCCATTACTGTGGGAGTAATTGCAGCTTTGCACTCCTGCATATTAAATCTTTCTAAAACTTGATTCACATACTTTGCTTGTGAGATAAAAATGCCTTTTTCATTTTTCTCTACTTCTATTCCTAAGAAGTATCTCAACAAACTCATGTCAGTCATTTCAAATTCTTCTTTCATGACTATTTTAAAATTTTCACTAAGATAATCATCATTACCAGTGAATATTACATCATCAACATACAACACAAAAATGAGCATTCTACCATCCTTTTCTTTGATGTACAATGTGGGTTCTCCATCACATTTCTCAAACCCATTTTCCAGTAGATAAGAGTCTATCCTACTGTACCATGCTCTCGGTGCTTGTTTCAGCCCATAAAGAGCTTTCTTCAATCTCCAGACTTTATGCTCTTGGCCTTTCTTCTCATAGCCCAGAGGTTGTTCCACATATACCTCTTCCATTAAAACTCCATTTAAAAATGCGGATTTTACATCCATCTGATATACTTTCCATTTGTTTTGTGTTGCTATGGACAACACTACTCTCACGGTTTCCATTCTTGCAACTGGTGCAAAATTTTCCTCATAATCTATCCCATGCTTCTGCTTATATCCCTTGACAAAAATTCTGGCCTTGTGTCTTTCTACTTTACCTTCAGCATTAATTTTGGTCTTGTAGACCCATTTAACTCCAATGACACCTTTAATTTCTGGGAGATCAACCAACTCCCATGTTTTGTTGTTTTCTATGGCATTAATTTCATCATCCATAGCTTCTATCCATTTTCTATCTTTAATAGCATCTTCAAAATGAATAGGATCATCAACTTGACAATACAAAGAAAATAAGGAATTCACACCTTCATTTGTTGCTTCCTGCGCATAAATTTCATTAATACTTCTGAACTTTGTTCCTTTTTCATTTGGCGTAGTCGTGCTTGAAGAAGCACTTGAATCTGCTCCATGTGGTGTGCTTGGCGATGTGCTCCTGTTTCTTGTCAAGGGTGTTCTCGCTGTTGCTTGAGGTGTCCCTTACTTTCCTATTGTTGGTGGAGGTTGTGCTACCGATGAGTTGTTAATTTCAATCACATCTTCCTCATATTCATCACGAGATAAACATCTTTTAGCATTGACTGTTTTCTCAATGCTTCCATCCCATGCTTCCTCTTCAATAAACTGCACATCTCTGCTTATTACAAACTTCTTTGTGGATGGGTTATATAATTTTTATCCTTTGGAATCTTCACAATATCCAAGGAAGATGCACTTCTCCCCCTTACTATCCAACTTCTTCCTCAACTTGTCAGGAATGTGTGCATATGCCACACATCCAAAAACTCTCATGTGGGTGAATCCCTGTTTTCTACCACTCCACGCTTCTTCTGGAACTTTTTTCATCACATCTTTTGTAGGGCATCTATTCAAAATATACACAACACAGTTTGTTTCTTCTGCCCAATACTCATTCAACAGGTGTTTTTTCTTTAGCATGCTTCTCACCATTTCCATTATGGTTCGATTCTTCCTTTCAGCAACTCCATTCTGTTGTGGTGTGTACCTTGTGGTAAATTGCTTGTGTATGTCGTTCTCTCTGCAAAAACGCAGAAATTCCTTTGATATATATTCTCCTCCTCTATCAGTTCTGAGAACTTTAATGTGCAGTCTGCTCTGTTTCTCTACAAGAGCCTTAAAATAGCAAAATTTCTGAAAGACTTCACTCTTATTGTTGGGTATGTGTTATATTCTTTCCACGACTAAGCACGCGTGGGGGGGTAAGAGGGGGGGCGATAGCCCCCCCTTTGCACTGGGCACAACGGGGGGGTCACAGGGGGGGCGGTAGCCCCCCCTGTCGGAGTCTGGGGCAGCGCCCCGGCGAAAATTTTTGGTCCTTAATTTTCGGCGGGTAGTTCGCGTCCATGGTTTTGTGCATGGTTTTGCACATGGTATTGGGGTACGACGGTTTTCGGCCCCTGGTATTTTTGTAGATCCGGTCAAGGGAACTACAGTTATGTTCTAATCTAGGGTTTATGGATTGGGGTTTATGTATGCTTTGGCATGTATATATATGTGTGTTGTAACACTAAAAGGAATATAATGAAAAATCAAGCTGGTCGTCCCGATTTGGGATCCAGGGGAAAATATCTATGTTTATATGTTTTATGTTTTATGCTCTCACTATTGTTTATTTTCTGTTTTAAATATTCGTTCATACATAATTTATGTACAGGGTTAAAACCTACATTTGGTATCAGATCTGTTTCGGCTTCAAGGGTATGCCTTTGTTTCTGAGGGTTTTTTGCTCAGGCTTGAGGTAGAACCTGTTCAGTGGGAGATCTGTGGGATCGATTCTTGCGGTGAAAGAATATGGCGAGTGGCGGGAAGATAGAGATCGAGAAATTTAATGATCAGATTTTTTAGTTGTGGAAGCTCAAGATGGAGGATTCGTCAAGGGATAAAGATCAAGGGATCGCGGTGAGATCCAGTAATTTGCCAACAGAAAATGTCGATGAAGACTAGAAGAAACCGGATCGGCTAAAAGAAAAATATGGTTGTGTGTCTCAGATTCAGCATTGTTGAATGTATCTGGGGAAGCTACGGCGAAGACCTTGTGGGAAAAACTTGGGACTTTGTACCAATCTAAGTCTCTGGTGAATAAGTTGTTCCTGCGGAAAAAGCTGTATAACCTGAGGATGAAGGATGGAGACTCGTTGACAGAGCATCTGAACGCCTTCAATATCGTGGGTAATCTCATTGCCATCATCAATATTAAAATCTCAGATGAAGATAAGTGCATCAGTTTGTTGTGCTCTCTACAAGACTCGTGGGACAGTCTGGTTATTGCAATAGGTAGCAATACAACTACCTTGAATTTTGATGACATTGTCTCAGCCTTGCTGTCGGAGGAAATGAGACTGAGAAATATGGAGGGTCAGAATGGAGATGCCTTATCTGTACGAGGAAGGTCCCAGAACAGAAACAAGAATAAGGTTTCGAGTGGGAGATCTAAATCTAGAGGGAGATCTAAATCTCCCGGAAAGTTTGTAAAGGTGTGCTGGAAATGCGGAAAGGAAGGACACTACAAAAAGGAATGCAGATCTAAAGCTCCTGAGAAAGGAAAGGGATCTGATGAAGCTCCTTCTGCAGAGGCAAAAACCACCTCGGATGAAGGTGGGGATGTGTATTTTGCTTCTTCTTCAAATACACATGTAGATCATGAGTCATGGTTGATTGACTCAGGTGCATCCTTTCACTTCACTCCCCATAGGGAGTGGTTCTGCGAGTATGAGAAATATGATGGTGGTGATGTCTTCCTAGGGGATGATAGGAGGGCCAGAATCATCTGACGTGGAAAGGTCAAGCTGAAGCTGCAAGGTGGAAGGATTAGAACACTTCCTGGTGTTCTGCATATTCCTGCATTGGCCAGAAATCTGATTTCTGTAAGCAAGATGGATGATGCAGGTGTAAAAACAGTGTTTGAGAAAGATGCCTGCAAGATGGTTCGGGGAGCACTGGTATTAATGCGTGGAGTTCGGACTGGAACTCTGTACAAGCTACAAGGTATCATAGTTATTGATGGGTGTAATAGTTCTATGGTTCCTGAAAGTGGGACGGAAATCCTAGCTGTGTCTGGAGAAAAGACCATGCTATGGCATCAAAGGCTTGGACATATTGGAGAGAAGGGCCTTTGGATACTGCATAGAGATGGTATGGTAGAAGGTATGTCTAATTGTTGTCTGGATTTCGATTTCTGTGAACATTGTGTATATGGGAAGCAGAATCGGGTGAGTTTTTCTTCTGGTGCTAAGAGGGCAAACAAGATATTAGAACTTGTGCACAGTGATGTGTTTGGGCCTGTGTCAGTTCCATCACTGGGAAATTTTGTATACTATGTTTCATTCATAGATGACTTCTCAAGGAATACATGGATATATTTCTTGAGGAAGAAATCTGAAGTCTTTGACAAATTTAAGAATTTAAGGCTCTGGTGGAAAACCAGACAGAGAAGAAGATAAAGGCGTTGCGGACAGATAATGGTGGGGAGTTCTGCAAGAATGAATTTGAAGAGTTCTGTAAGAAGTGTGGTATAGCATGACAGAAGACTACTCCATACACACCTCAGAAAAATGGAGTTGCAGAAAGAATGAATAGAACACTGATGGAAAAGGCAAGGAGCATGCTCAGTGGTACCGGGTTAGGACAAGAATTCTGGGTAGAGGCAGTGGAGACTGCATGTTACTTAGTTAACAAATCACCTTCATCAACGTTGGAGGATAAGACCCCACATGAGGTATGGACTGGTAAGAAACCCTCTCTTTCACATCTAAGGGTATTTGGATGTGATGCATATGTACATGTTCCAAAGGAGAAAAGGACTAAGTTGGATAATAAATTTGAAAGGTGCATCTTTATTGGGTATAAGGATGGTTTAAAGGGTTACAAGCTTTGGAACCCAGAAACAAGGAAGGTTGTGTACAGCCGAGATGTGGTGTTTAGAGAAGTGAAAGATATTGTTAAACATAAAGTCCTACCAAAGAAACCTGAGAAGATAGAGTTTGAGCTAAAGTGGGATGAATCAGACTCTACAATAGAAGAAGACTCAGAAGATGAAGAGCCACAAACTCCAACTTTGAGAATATCAGTTCGGGAAAGAAGGCAACCAGAAAGGTATAGTCCATCTGCTTTCTGTTCAGGTTTTGCCTTAACTATAACTGATGATGAACCCAGAATTGTCAGGGAGGCAGTAGATTCAGAGGATGGAAAACTATGGAAGGAGGCCATGGTTGATGAAATGGCATCCTTGCACAAAAATGATGCATGGGATTTGGTGGAGTTGCCGGCTGGAAGGAAGCCCATTGGGAGCAAATGGGTGTTTAAGAAGAAGATGAATGTATAAGGCAAGGTGGAGAAATACAAAGCTCGGTTGGTAGAAAAAGGTTATTCCCAGGTGCCGGGAATTGATTTTGGTGATATTTTTTCTCTTGTTGCCAAGGTTACTTCTATTAGATTACTTTTATCTGTTGCTGCTGCATTTGATTTTGAGATAGAACAGATGGATGTGAAGACAACATTTCTTCACGGGGATCTAGAAGAGGAGATCTACATGAAGCAACTTGAAGGCTTTATGGTGAAGGGTAAGAAAGAACTGGTATGCAGGTTGAAGAAGTCTCTGTATGGGTTAAAACAATTACCAAGGATGTGGTATCAGAAATTTGATACCTATATACGGGGACTTGGCTTCACCAGAAGCAAGGAGGATCACTGTGTTTATTTTAAATTAATTGGTGACTGTGTTATTTATTTGGTCTTTTATGTGGATGATATGTTGTTGATTGGAAATGACAAAGAAATTATCCAAGATTTGAAGACCCAACTGTTCTCCAAATTCGACATGAAGGATCTTGGTGCTGCAAACTATATTTTGGGCATGGAAATTAAGAGAGATCGGGCAAAGAGGAAGCTCTGGTTAAACCAGAGAAAGTATGTCGAGACTATATTGCAGAGGTTCAATATGCAGGATAGTAAACCGGTGAATGTTCCTATTCCTGTAGGTGTAAAGCTGTCTGCTGAACAGTGTCCCAAGACACAAGAAAAAGAGGAGTATATGTCCCTTGTTCCATATGCAAGTGCAGTGGGTAGCCTGATGTATGCAATGGTCTGTACTAGACCAGACATTGCACATGCAGTGGGAGTATTGAGCAGGTTTATGTCAAACCCAGGGAAGGAGCATTGGACAGCAGTGAAGCGGGTTTTCGGATATTTACGTGGCACTAGTGATTATGGCTTGTGCTACCAGGGAAGACCAGGATTGGAAAGAATGTTGGACATTCGTGGTTTTGTTGATGCAGACTGGGCTGGAGATCCGGACCAAAGAAGATCTACAAGTGGGTATGTGTTTAGCCTATTTGGAGGTGCAGTCAGTTGGATGAGTAAAAGACAGTCTGTAGTGGCTCTTTCAACTACAGAGGCAGAATACATAGCAGCCACTCATGCAAGCAAGGAAGCAGTTTGGTTGCAGAGATTGTGTTCAAGTATGGGGTTGGTACAACAAGCTATAATGATAGACTGTGATAGCCAAAGTGCAATTTTCTTGGCTAAGAACCCTGCTTATCATTCAAAGACAAAGCACATTGATGTTAATATCATTTTGTTAGAGATATGGTTGAGGCTAAAAGGGTGTTGCTGGTAAAGGTGGACACTTTGAAGAATGTTGCAGATGTATTGACAAAGTTTGTGAGCACTCAGAAGTTCTCTTGGTGTAGAGAAACAATGGGTGTTGAAGAATTGGGCCAATGACTAAGCCCTCCTGTGGCCCCCCGTGGAAAGAAAACAACAAGTGGGAGAATGTTGGGTATGTGCTATATTCTTTCCACGACTAAGCATGCGCGGGGGGGTAAGAGGGGGGTCGATAGCCCCCCCTTTGCGCTGGGTGCAACGGGGGGGGGGGGGTCACAGGGGGGGAGGTAGCCCCCCCTGTCGGTGTCTGGGGCAGCGCCCCGACGAAAATTTTTGGTCCTTAATTTCCAGCGGGTAGTCCACGTCCATGGTTTTGTGCATGGTTTTGCACATGGTATTGGGGTACAATGGTTTTCGGCCCCTAGTATTTTTGTAGATCCGGTCAAGGGAACGTTGGTTATGTTCTAATCCAGGGTTTATGGATTGGGGTTTATGTATGCTTTGGCATGTATATATGTGTGTTGTAACACTAAAAGGAATATAATGAAAAATCAAGCTGGTCGTCCCGATTTGGGATCTAGGGGAAAATCTCTGTGTTTATCTGTTTTATGTTTTATGCTCTCGATATTGTTTATTTTATGTTATAAGATTCGTGTGTAGACAATTTTTGTTCAGGGTTAAAACCTACACTTATATTTTAAGAAATAAACCCACACTTTTCTTGTAAAGTCATCTATGAAGGTCAGCATGTAGTTGCTACCTGAAACTGATGTTGTTTGCATCGGTCCACATAAATCTGAGTGAATGATCTTCCCTAATGGAAAATTTTCTCTGTGTTGCTTTCCCAAGATGCAACCTTCACATAGGCTGTCAAGCTTCTCAATCAATGGCAAACCTCTTACCCTTCCTTTTCTGTGCAACAAATTTAATCCTCCGAAATTGAGATGTCCAAATCTCAAGTGCCATAACCAGTTTTCATCTTTTGCTTCCTTCTGAAAATATTCTTGAGTTACAGCTGTTATGCTCTTTCCTTTTCCTTTCAAGTCAGTGTTGAGCTTGAGTGGAAACATTCTATTGCTGGTCATTTGTATTTCAGCAATGATTTTCTTTCTTGGAGGTATATCCTTTATGGTGCGCACATCATCCTCATTGTAACCTTTGTTTATGAGCTGCCCAATGCTCAAAATATTACACTTCAAACCAGGAACATAATACACATCTGGAACAAATTTTTTCTCACCATTTCTTACTCGAATACTAACTCTACCTTTTCCTTTTATAGAGATCTCAGTATCAGTCCCTGTTGTTACTTCTGATTTAACCTCTTCATCTAGATAGGCAAACATTTCTCTATTTCCAGTCATGTGATTACTACATCCTGAATATAAGAACCAAACATCATCTTCTCTATCCTGTGCTACATTACATGTTAACAACACAATACTTGGGTTCTTTTCTTCTTTTGCTACATTAGCATTCTGCCTATTTTTCATGTCATTTTGCTTCTTTCTACATTCATTGGCATAGTGCCCATATTTCTTGCAATAATGACATTGGACATTGGATTTGTCATACCTTTGTCCATGCGCATGTTGACCTTGCTGGCTGTTGCAATGACCGTGGCTTTAATTTTGACTGTTGCTCCTTCCATGTGAATGTGAAGGGTTGTTCCTTCCACCTCTGTTTTGACTTTTAACTCTTCCTCTTCCTCTGCCGTGACCTTTTCCTCTTCCTGAAGGCATCTGGGTCTTGAAGGCATGCTCTACAGATGATTTTTCATCTCTGCTCAATCTATATTCATGAGTTATCAGTGAGGCATGAAGTTCATCTACCGTGAACTTTGAGAGATCTTTGGTCTCTTCTATGGTGGTAACTATTACATCAAACTTTGAGGGTAAGCTCCTCAAAATTTTCTCCACAATCCTTCTTTCTTCAAGAGTTTCTCCATGGGACCTTATATAATTTACCATCCCAATAACATCTGTAAAAAATGTGTCTATATTATCTGACTCTTTCATGCAGAGAGTTTCAAAATCTCTCCTCAGCAACTAAAGTTTTTTTGTTTTCCCTTTCTCCATACCTTGATAGGCTACTTTCATAGTTTCCCATGCATCCTTGGATCTCTTAGCTACTGCTCTCCTTGGAAACACACTCTCATTTACTGCTTGATACAAATAGTAGAAGGCTTTATAGTCCTTCTTTCTATTGCTCTTCAATATATCCTTCTCTGCTTGAGTTAAGGCATTAAAAGCCTGCTCATCAGTTGGTTCATCAAAACCATCTTCTACAAATTCCCGTAAGTCTTGTGAAACAAACAGGGCTCTCATGGTAATGGCCCAATAATCATAATTCTTTCCATTACATTGTGGAAGCTGAGCATTTCCAATACTCATACCTGTACTTGGTCCAACCATTGCTTTTAAACTGAACTTTGAACTTAGACAAACTGACTTTCCTTTTCTAAAGAAAAAACTCTTTTAAACAAAATAACAACTTTGTTTTCTTTTGAGAAATACCTGAACTTTGTCTTCTGTTGATCTTTCACACTGCTGGAGAAAAGCTGCAACAAGTCTTCTTCTTCTTTCAGCTTCTTTGAAACCTTCAAAGAGCCTGAACTAGCTCTGATACCATGTTGGAATTTCTGATAATTCCAAAACAACAGATGGAGAATAAAACTCCCCTCTTCAACACAGAGAAAATATTAAAATTTCTTGACAGGAGACAAAGTTTCAAATTTGAAAACAAACTTCTATTTCTTCAAAAACTATTACAAATTCTTCCTCTAACAGAGGGATTCAGAATAGTGATTGTTTCTACAACACAGTGCACACCCAAGACTTCACTGTCTCTCACGAAAGAAACTGTATCTCAAAAACAACGCTGATGTGTTTTTCATTTCCCGCACTGCTGTGCGTTTTCATTCACTCTTCTATATATGGAAAAATTACATTACAAAACTATATATATATCACTTTAAACTTTAAAAATAAACTATTTAAAAGACTGTTGGGGCCCACTTTACAATGCGTTTTGAATGCGCGATCAAACAATTTAAATCCATTGTATAACATTCATCGGGTCCGCGACTAACCAAACAAATGAACAACAAAATAAAATCTTTGATTGCCGATTGAAGATCGAACGCGATCTAACAAATAAACTATGCCATTTAAAATGGCATCGGGTCCGGTTGTAAAACAAAACACAATGACCAAAATAAAAATTTCTGATTGCGATTATAAAACGGACGCGATGACCAAATATAAAATCTGGTTCATAAGTCAATCGGGTTTGGAATTCAAACACTGTGCGATCGGGCCTCGTACTAAAGAGGCTCCGATTGCGATTGGGAGACGGAAGCGATTGCCCCTTTTAATTCCGCTGCAAAAACTGGATCGGGTCCCCCGTATGATTGTTGCGATCGGGCCATAACACAAAGCGCTCCCAATTGCGATTCAACTTGCGATCGTATAATATAATGTCGTGTGGTCTGTGGGACCACCCGCGGACCTTGGCACAAAGCAGAGGGCGATTATAATAGTTGCTGTGTAATATATGAAAACATTCCACTTACGGAACTCTACCACATCAACAAGACAGTTGAGTTTTGAAACATATCAACTGCGATATGCGATTGCGACTGTGATCGCATCGCATCGAAAATCTTCACATCAACAAGACACTGCAAGTTAAACTTGGGATTGCGATTAGTGCTTAAGTGGTGGGGACCACTTGTTGTGCCTTTTCAAAAATTAAAGAACTTCACTGTTTAAACAATTTTCTTCTTTTCTAGTTGTTGAGGGCTTAAAAGCCCAAAAGGATTGATTTTAAATAAACTATGTTCTTCCGTAGTTCAGAACCACGAAAGTATTCATCCCTCTGCAAAAATGGCTACGCCCATAACAAAAATTAATTATCCTCTGCAATAGTGGGTGCGGCCCATCAACATTGATTTCATCCTTACGGTTCTTCCCATTCTTCTTTAATACGCAGTGTTGTGCACTCAAAATCTGCTGCTGCCTCTATACTCCTTTCTTCCTGCTCAAAGACTAGCAGGTGACTTTAATATTTTCAACAAAATGTAAATATAAACACTCACCAATGTTTGAATCAAGAGAATTTTGGAGAGTAGTTCCGATGTAATGAAGTAGACAGGTCACTGTAAGTAGCAACCGACGAACACTAGATGAAATTCACCAACCAGGGGAGTTAAAAAGGAAGCTACCTTGGAGTAGTATTGTGCTAAGGATGTGTAAATAAATAAATCATAATTATCTTTCGCAGGTGCAGATATGTTAGTAATATTTTCGTTCTTTATAATCTTGACACCTTCAATGTGAGCAGGATTTGAAATGACGTAATTATTAAAATTCCACCTTTCTTGGAAATTAAAAAATAGCCGACTGTCATGAAGAATCCAACATCCTACACTTTAATATACAATATTTTGTTTGATAGAGTAACTATTAAATAAAAGCTTAATAAAAATATTTTAGGTTAAATTCATGTTTACCATCAAAATTTATGGCTAAATTGAAATCTAATTCATGACTTTAAATCACATTTGTACATCTGAGAGTGTCCTTCCATTTTAAAATGAATTCTCTGTCGAATTGTGATAGGCTTTGTGTACATTGCAAGATTATATATATATATATATATATATATATATATATATATATATATATATATATAACAAGGAATGCAAAAATTATATTTAGCTAGTTTCTGACCATTTCTTTCGGTTTTTTGTGTCATTTTTCCATTTCTTTCGGTTTATTGTCAATGCTTTTTCTTATTTGGCTATTTTTTACAACCATTTCTTTCGGTTGTAATTCTGTCTATATATCGTGAGAGACTAATTGTTAACCCTTCTTAGCGCCCTT
This sequence comes from Pinus albicaulis, assembly GCA_034641835.2. Lineage (NCBI taxonomy): Eukaryota > Viridiplantae > Streptophyta > Pinopsida > Pinales > Pinaceae > Pinus > Pinus albicaulis. The sequence goes on along the minus strand of CM076581.1, from coordinate 1,549,563,787 downwards.
GTTTATATAAGGTTTTATAAATAATTTATATAGAGAAATTAACAAAGACTTACAAGTATATCTGCCTCTAATTTGATTAAGGTTTTTTTTTAATCACGTACATAGATCCTTAGGTTATCGTATAGTTAGTTAATAAAACAATTCTATGGCATAAAATAGGTGCTCTCTAATGTGGATCTTTTATAGAGCGTAATAATGAAGACCAACAGTTGTCCTAGATCTAAAAAAAAAAATAATGAAGACCGACAGATATGAATTATTATTCATTGGGTTGTTTTCTAGGATATGGTGGGAAGGGGAATGTTAATGTTGTCAATCTTTCTAGAGTGTAATTTGCAAATGAAGATAGAAAAATATGAATTTGTATTGATTATGTTGTTTTCTAGGATACGAGAGGAGGTTTAATACTTTATGCAATTTAATATAGACCAATCCAATCTTATGATAAATATACAAAAAAGTGAAAAAAAAATAATTTTTTTTGTTTTATTAATTTTTTCAAGTGGATATTTTGGCCACTTCCAACTGCTCTAAAGATGGTTTAATGCTATTCTCTTTATGGAAAAAGTTAAGAAAACCAAATTTATTTTTGGATCCACAAAGCGTTTCTAGATGCAATTAATCCTATACAATTAGTTTTTTTCTATTTTTTAATTGAGTTTTTATAGTTTATTGAGTTTCAAGTGATCTCTAAATTTATATGGATATTTTATTAGATACTGCATCACAGCAAATATATGAAAATATGTTATAAAGTTAGAAATATACACTATAAAAGTTTATTTCTTTTTATAATTCTAGCTGTATAATTGTTTTTTATTGTGTATTCATGCAAATTATAAGTATGCAGCAAAAAGAGAAAAACGAAATAAAAACTCACAAACCACCATTGACATAAAGTATATCTTGAGAAACCTTTTCGAGAGAAAGCCTAGTTGGAAGATGAGGTTGTTCTGCTTTCTTTCTAAAAATAGAAAATGTTTAAAAGTACAAATAAGGGCCATGGCTTGTGGGCTACTGCAGTGCACAAACCATATTTCGATGCTCTCTCTCTCTATCCTCTTGACAACTTTGCTCCTCCAAGGAACATAACTCGATAGCCTACTAGTGGTTATGTTTGAATTCTCCAAATCTTAATTGGAGTTACAACATAGAATCTGCTAGAGTCTTCTTAATCATGATAACATGGATATCCCATATTCCATAAATAATGGGAGTTAACGTGGCATCCTCTCAAATTATGGTAATAAAAATAGGAAGATCAAATTATGAGTGGCATAAATTTTGCATATGAACTTTGATTGAGGCGATTATTCTTTTATTGGAAAGGAATATATTTGTAGAATAGGAAAATACATTGTAGTGGTAAAGTGGTCAATTTTTATCCCCCCAAAATGGCATTTAATGCCTCAAACTACTCCTATAAGGTATCAAACCCCAATTTTCCAAACCGGGTCTCGTTGGTGCCTGTGAGATAATCCAATTTAGATCAACAAGTCTAAGTTTGAATTTGTACACAATTTTTTATATCCATCAGCATAGGTGCATTTCTCCAATTCTTAAGTGGTTCCATATCTAGTATCACTATGTTGCGAAAGGTGCTTATCTCCCAATTTTGATTTTTATATTTTTAAGGATTTGGATCTTGAAATGCTTTGAATTCAAATTTTACAAGTTGGACAATTAAGGTTATTGCTGAGATTTAGCTAGGCTTTCTAATCATCGACACTATTAGAAGGGATAGAGAACTATGTAGACAAAACCTGATAGTCATCGAAGTAAAAGAGTAGTTGAATAATAATATAGTTGTGTTTATTTTATAAGTCGCCCAGCCTCGCAATCAAGTCAATTGACCAAGGTATATAGATAGATAAATCTACCATTTAATGTAATCATGAGTATAAATATATGCATTTGTGTTTGTGTCTCTTCCTTATCTTCTCTATATCTCTACTTGTATATTAGTATATATTGCTATATAAATCGTAAGTAAACAACTACTAGAAACACTTCTTTACAAATACCTAAATTACAACATTGGTTCTCTTGGTGTAGTTCTCTCAATTCAGTGTGTAAGATAATTCGCACATATATATTGAACATTGAAGAGATATTCAAGTGGTGGGATAGAAAGATAAACAACTACATGAAGAAATAAGAATGTAGAAACTAACATTGTAATATGAACGAGCCCAATTCCTTAGAGAGAATCATATTTATTTGAAATTATCCAAGAATAATAATAAAAATGTAGTGACTAATCCACTAGTTGTAACATCCATTTTGTCACCCCTCATGTAAATATTATTATATGAATTGTTCATGTAAACTGATGTAAATTTTAAAATGATGACTAGACTAAGAGTGGAAAAAGATTCAGACTTAGTGAAGGGGAAGTAGCCAAGCTCAAAATTATGCAATTAATATTGACCTATATCGTCATAGCATTAAAATAAAGTTGTACATGCACTGAAAATCATGTATGGGTGCCTAAGTAAAAGGGCAAACTAGTACTGTGCTTGGGGAATTAGTGGGATCTGGTCAACACATACAGGGAAAGTAAAGAATAGAAAAGAAGAAAGGTGCGTAGAATGATATTAGGGTGAAGGAACATAATATAATGCAAATAGGAAACACATACAATGAAGGAATGTTTAGGAAAGTGAAACGACACTAGTTGGATCCATCGAACACATGTTTTTATTCTTGTGCTTGATTATCAAGTGGAGCCACTAGCTAGTGTGATCTACATTCTTATGCTTCATCTAACATGTGGATATTGAGTTCTACGAATTCCTTTGCTTGGTTTAATAGGTTCCAAGATGAAGTGCTCTAGATCCTCTTGAAATTTAACAAGTGGGGACATGGTGTGCTATGGAGTCATGCCAAATTGTAGGTGGAGGCAATATAGGATCTGGATTCCTAAAGAATGAAGCGGGTGGAGATACTCTGGACTATGGATTCCTATAGTGATTTTTTGGGTGGATAATTCTGTGCTATGGATTCCTTGAAGTGATTCTTGGGTGGAGGCACAATGTGCTCTAGACTCCTGGATGTCAGGTGGGGGCATTGCGTACAATGGATTCCCATGTGAATTTTTCAATAAAAATAGTGTGAATTTCCCTTGATTACTTCAATCCTGAAGCTTTGAATTTGGCTCGAGGTAGCTAACTACAAGAAAAAATAGCACTGCAGTTGACCTACGGTTAGGAGGAGAGTTGAAGTCCCTCTCTTAGTTGTTAATCCCTTTAGTTATTCAAATAAGTATATACATTTTACATATGGTACACTATGAATGATGAATGTTTTTTCGTGTGTTACGAAAATGAATATAACAACAATTTATATGGGGGAATATGATCTCCCTGGTAGTCTATAGTGAATTATTTATATGAATGTTCTCATGGTTTCAAAGGCTCGTTGAGCCTGTGTTTGTGGATATGTTCCATAATGAGATATTTTCATGATTAGTCTTAATCATGCCATGTTCAATTGACTATCACTCTATGTGTGATTTTCACTACTTGATACGCTATGTAAATCATGGATCCTTGTGCTTATAGGCTACTGACTACCTTTCTTGGTAAGGGATTGTGATTGATACAATGTAAGATATAACAATAGATCTAGTATTCGATGTGGGATCCATTATATGGTTTAATTCATTGGTTTTGAGCATTTATTGACGTCGATAAAGGCTTTGCAATGAGATAAAATCCTTAAGGATTTAAAAATTAGTTGTCACAGAGAAATATGCTTATATTCAGGATGATTAAGCCTTCATAGGATTTGTGAAAATATTCAAAATATTTACTAATGCAGAGGCTTTAACATAGTCTATGTGATTTACCACTAATCTTGGGGTTAATCACATAATGGTGGATAATTAGTGGCAATTTTTCTCACGCTGAAATGGACATAAGGAATTTATGGAGACTATCATGGTTGATGGAGGGAATGGGATGATAATATGCCCATCTCCTGTTTCCAAATGTTCTTGTCACATTGTGGAGGTGTGACAATGATTACCTCCTAAGTGTGGGAACTTTGGCACAAATTTAAAAAAAAGCGCGAGATGGGAATGCTCTCATTATTCATCGTGAAATTTTATATACCACCTCACTATTGTGGCTAAAGGCCTTATCACAATTTTGCGCTGTCGTGTGGTGGCTGACAGAATATCTCTATCCTAGGAAACAAAGAAATAATATGACTTATAATGGAGAAACACTCACATGAGCCAAATCTTATTATAACGAACAAATGTTGATTTACATGAAGGTCCAGGACCTAGTGGGACCCCTGGCTTAAGTTGAGGTGATAGATGCCATGTAGGTAGGGTATGGCTACATAGTTACCATGTATGATTCTGAATGACATGGACATGTGATGTGGCACATTGATAGTATGACACGCGAGATTGCAGATAAGGCCATTTCGGATGGTCATGTGGTTGGTTTTTGGATGACATGTGGCATCACTAGAGGATGCCACACAGTGGGATTAAATCACCTTGATGTTAGTGTGACATTATAAATATGTAATGGAAGTGGGTAACATGTAGGATTAGGCTACCATGACACCTATGTGACATATGAAAATGGTTTATAAGGTTCCAACTAGCTTGGGGATGTTATGTGGATCTAGTGTGATAGACTACATTGTTTGGAATCACATCACCATGGAGCTCAGGTTCCTGTAAATGCCTTGCAGTGCCATTTTATAATGAGCCACAGTGTTTACATTAGCCACAAAGTAGATAAGAGGTGTGAAAAGAAGACCATTCCCATTGTCTAATATAATTGTTCATGTCTCAGCATTGTTCGAAAATTATATATTATAGAGCAATGCAACACATAAAATATGCAGAAACACAAACACATAAAACAAATAAAACCAGAGAGACACAGAATATGTGGTTCACCCTATTTGGGCTACATCCACCTCGAACAGCCAATCCTTCCTTTCTATTATCCAGCAAAATGAAGATACACAACCTATAACAGATCCGTTGTAATATCCTCGGTTCTCTATCACAGTCTCCCTATTTTTTTCTCGCTCTACATACAATACATAACCGCAATACAATACGCTCATACAAAATGAGGGGTTTCCTTCTAGGAAAAAAAACCATAAATTAAACATAACTTCTACCGTCAAATCATTCGCCTAATGAACGGTCCAGAATGACTAGAAATTACAATACTTTTACAAGGCCTAGATTGAACCCCCAGGCAGCGTTCAACTACAAGCGACATTGTCTCCCTGTTAAGAACATGCATCCACAACTTTGATACATATAAATAAAGAAGATAGTCCGGCTCCACACCCAACAAGCATGCTGCGAAGGTTGAATGTGGTAAATTATGAAGGAATGGCATAGCATGCGGTGAGGATATGTGCACATTTAAAGATATTTTATTACTTATTCAATTTAAAACTAAATTAGTATTTCTATTAAAATAATTATCCCCTTTTCATAATATCGGTGAGAATTATGTCAATTGAGTTTAGCTCAAGTGGTCGGGAGAATCATAATTATCTTGCCAACTAAAATTCAATTCTTGCATGTAACAAGTTGAGTTCATAATAATTATTCTTATAATATCTTGAAACATTACTTGTTTTAACAATCTCTTAAAATTCATTGAAACCCAAACATCTATTTCTCAAATTAAATCTAAATTATTTTAAAAATAATAATAAAATATATAATTTCAAATATTTATAAATAGAACGATTTATAATTATAATTAAAAATATAATCCAAATTTATTATTATATTTTAAAATGATTATTCTAAATATAAAATATACTCAAAAGAAATAAAAATTATATATAAATAACTAATCGTTACAAGTTACAAATTTTTGTAGGATTTTTTTATCTATCCATCTCTCATAGTTATTCTTAACTAATAATGGATATCTTCTATCATTGTATAATGGAGGACTTCTCTCGGTATTTTATAAATGAGTAATGTCAAATAATTTTACATGGTATTAAATTCTTGTTATAGTAGCTGACTGTGAAGAATGATATTGTCTAGCACTTGAAGGAATTCAATGAAATCATGAATTAGAATTCACTTTACTATAGAATGTTGAGAACAAGATTGTTGTTGTTGAGCTATTAGACTCACCTAATAATTATTCCACCTTTTTTTTTGTTTTTATTGTAGCCTCATTTTTTGTAGGAAGGTTTATGTTGATGTTTGTGTTGTTTCATTGCATCCTTTTGTGTCACCTAGCTTTGAAAAATACTATCAATATTGGGACCCCATTACTAAGAAAAATGGGATATACTAGAGGAGGACTTCAGAAAAATGAATAAGGCATTATTGTTCATATTACTCATAAGTGTAGAAATCTAGAATAGTCCTTTGATATGCTATTGATATTGAATCATTATCTTACCCTATCTATGTTACATGTGGGAAGGTGTCATTTGTTGTAGGTGGAGTTCATATTGTGTTGTTAGGAAATCAACCCCCTACCGACTATGTTGCACAGACTGAAGAGATGGTTGATAGTGTCATTACAAATGATAATGTTGTTTCAATAGGATTTGAGCCTACAGAATAGAAATATAAGCCATAAAAACACCCTTATATGAATAAGAGGTGTTTATCTAAAAATCAAAACCACAGTAGCTATATGGTTAGCCTGTTGTAGAAAAATGTGAAATAGAGAACCATGGTCTAGTACTAAAAGAAAATATTGTGTGTGGTTGGATTGATGGATGCTCAAGGCATCACTTGAAAAGGTGTTTGGTGACTTCAACTATTGTTGTATCATTGACTATATAGTCATACAAGGTTTCTCTTATGTGTTTTTTATTTCTTTGGAAGTGGTCAACTGAGAATCAATCTAATTTGTTTATTTACCAAGATTTGATTTCTACTACTCCATCAATTATGTGTAGAAAATATAACAAGGAGATTTAGACTAATCTTGTAATGGATTGAAACAAAATATTGAATCCTTCTACAATTTGCGAAAACAAAAGATGATCGTACAATAACATAACAAGTAAGAGAAAGAGACAATCAATCGCAAAAAACAGGATATATCTGTGGAAAGCACATTGCCGAAAACCATGCTATCTGTATATTGTATAAATTCAAGACCATGAAATAATACAATAATTTCTCTCAATTTGTGAAATCATGCACTCGTTAACGGTCACACTGAAAGATAGAAAAATCACCAAATATTTAACCAATTCTCAAGACTCTTACTCGCATCCTCGCTTCAACCATTTTGGAGGAATCACACCCATCAAGGGGAAACTCCTTGGAATAATTACACAAAGCATCAAGATTCCAGCTGCACCTATAACCGACCTATACAATTTTCTAATTATACAACTGATAGTTATCATTCCTTTAACCTCAGTCTCAACTCGACCTTCCTGAACTTTACATGTAATAACTATTTCAGGTAGTAAATTATTAGTTAACCACACAATGCTCTTTAAAATGAAATCATTAATTCATCGGATTCTATCACTAGCTCATCCTTCATGGGGTTAGAACTAGTTAAACTTATTTTAACCCAATTGGTTTGAGTTAATCAATTACAAGTCACAAATAGTCAGAATTGACCCCATTAACTATGAGAAGTCTCATTAGTCATCGCATTCTTTCTCTACAGATGACTAAATGATTTCCTAGATTTCTAAATAAAGCCTCAACATTGTGAGTTCTAGAAATCTAACTGCCTTCATCATCCTTAAAGATAATTTTTCACTGTTTCATCTTTCCATCTTTTCTAGCATTTTCTTACCTGTCTCAGAATCCCATTACAGGCTCATGTCATCTATCTTGTCTATATACTTTCACCTTTGGCCCAAATCCTCTACTTTTTTTTGCCTAAAAAATCCCCCCACTGCTACCTAAGCCCACCAATGAAACAACTTTGTTGTGTCTCCCAAAATACTCTCAAACACTGATAGTCTCAAACTATCTCTGTAAGCTATTCAAGATAAATCAAGTTCATTTGATTTTGGATCTTCAATACATTAGTTTACCATAAACTCTATTATACACTTGATGATCCCAAATTCTAGGTCTTAGTCCAAAAACCAAGTCCAAGAAAGCCTTCACTAGGTCACCTAGGGTTTCATGAGTCATAGGGTGGATTTGGTGCCCTACAAACTTTGTTTTTTTTTTCCTATATGATGAAACTACATTCAAAGAATCAAATAACTGGTGATTTTTTCTTAAACTCATTAAAGAAATCACTCAAGAAAAGTATTTGTCCTGAAGCACAAGTTTTGCAGGGGGACAATTGCCCCTTGCTTACATTGCTACAAAAGACTCAAAAGGCCATCAACCTAGCAAGAGTTAAGGTAATGAGAAGCACCATCACAAGAAAACCACTCACAGCTAAGAAGAAAGTAGCAAGGTATGTGTTTGATGGAAATCAGGGTTTGTAACAGTTCTGACCAAACAAGGACTGCCTCTAGGGGCTATGTAGGCAACAAAGATATTCCTCTACTTCTCAAGTGCACATTGAGAGACTTTGTGAATAATTAATGAGTTTTGAAAAGTTTCAAATAACTTAGAAGACAACATCATATACTTTTTCCTAAGTAGCCCTAAACCTAATATTTTTCAAAATTGACAAAACTATCAAGATGATAATTAACCTCCTTCATAACAATGAGGTTGAAAATGGTTTCCTGTTTCATCGATATATTTGCAAAGAGACATTGACTCCACTACACCAAAGGAATGATGATGAATGGTATCAAAGAAAAGAGACATAAATATCAGCCTATACTATTTTCTCAAAGAAAGGACACAAACATATTCAAAGAAGTCAAGGAGGCAAGCATGAGGGAATAAATCTCCAAAAGAGGAAACTATGCCAAACATGGGTCATTACTGATAAAATGAGATTTCCAAGTTCAAAAGAATGAGTAATCAAAGAGAGAAAGTGGTGTAGGCACGTGCAAGAATAGAAGTGGTCAATATAAGCACAAAAATGGTTTAGAAACCTCACCTCCCTCACTAAAATGCATCATTTGAAAACTAGAAACATACGTATAGCTCGTTTGAGAGCAGTAACGCCTCCAAAATGGTTTCTTTATCAAGGTATATTCTGCAAAAGATAGGTTAGCCATAAAATAACATTTCTGCAAGATTGTCAAGATAAACTACCTACAAGAAAATTGACAAAGATAAGTAGACCAAATGTCTTTCACAATGATGGCCCACATGGAGACTAAAAGGAATACTGATGCTTAATGTTAGGGTTTTCATATTGAGATGTTGTTTCAATGTTTTAAAGAGGAAATCTGACAGAATTGTCAGTCAAAGAAAATATGTCTAAAGATCACAAAAATCTGCGGTTTGCAAGTGATAAGCATCCTAAAGAGGTTCATTGTTCAAAATGGTTTGAAGGCACTTGTTTACAATTGGTTGAAGGGTTTTGTGAGCACAAGAGAGACATCAAGCTACTCCTACAAAAGAAAAAACCAGTTTTATATCAAATTGACACCTATAGGAGTAAAAAGCCAAAAAGCACAGTGGGAAAAGGTAAAGGGAAATAAACCTTATAAAGTAGGTCTTGGCATGAAATTTATTTTTCAAAAGGGATATAAAACCTCATTTCCTTTTTCCTCAACCCCATTTACTCCTGCAAAGAAGAAGCAAGCCATTGAGAGCGATTTTGGAGGGTTTTTGTGCAAGTTTCAGAAAATTTAGGCTCAGGCATGAGTCGACGCTTACACACTCAAGAAGTACGAACGTGAGTGCTCAACGAGGTGCGTTGTCACTTTAACACCCATCTGCACCAAAGCCTGGCTTATGCATCAGCAGCGCCACGCACAAAGTAGGGTGCTTTACCGCCCACCAAACCGAATTCAGAACAGGCTTCGAGCAGGGTCTTGATTCAAGTTTTCCTTCTCTCCGACCCAAGACCGCTTCCACAGGTTGACCCCACTTAACAAATAAAATGGGCAGCCGCCACAAAGCCATAAGCCCGCATTTTCTCCAAAAGGTTTGAACTGATATTTGCCTCCAAATCTCCCATAGTCAAAGGAACAAGGTTGGTGGCTCTTTCTCCTCACTTTCCAAGTGTTTTTCTCATAATCAAGAAAGGCATTTTTGGCCTAATATGATCAAACCCTAGTTTCCATAAAATCAATATTTTGGACTCTAAGGGTATGGTTTGCAAAAAATAAGGGTTGTTGTATATGTAAAGACACTCAGTGACTAGCAGACCAACCTCTGAAAACTGAAAACACTCCTTGAAAGCTTCATCTTATCCCTCATTTGGAAAAGTTTGCCCTCACATCACTCATTATCACCCTTTGACCTAAAGGCTCTCAAACAAGTTTAAAAAGGGCTTTCTGTGCTAAAAATCAATCAACATGTCTGAAGAAGAGATTCATACCAGAAATGATGAAAGTCAAAGGCCTACCAAGCCTAAGCACAAGGGAGTAAGGGTTAATAGGTTTGAACCCTTGCACACCATTCAAATCACCTCCTCTCCAATGATACTTACCTATTTTTAAGATGTTGGGTGTTATCAATTTGGTGAGAAGGTTAAGCAAGTCCATAGCCATTGAGATTTGACTAGGTCGTTTATCCTCAGTTTGCAAAATCACCAGGTCAACCTAGCAGGAGTAAGCTTTGAACTCTCATATGAATCCATTGCTAAATCCATAGGAATTCCAGATATTTGTGAGATATGGTTTAAACAAAAGAAATTGGAGTTGAGATATTATGAGCCCTACCTCAAACCTAGCTGTCAACAAGGCTGCAAGGTTATCTTCCCCTTTTCCCACCTGCTAGATAGGTATGCCTTGTTGATGAGGCGGATTATCAAGCACTTCACCTATGAGGGAAGGTACTGCAGGGTTTACTGTTATCACATAAGGCTTCTGATGCACTTCACCAGGGTTAGATTACTAAACCTACCATACTACCTATACCGGAGCATTGACAAAATGGCTTCAGTAGTCAAGAAGAGGATTTATGCCCATCAAATGCAGAGCCTTTTTTACCACTCCTTGGTCAAGATAATTGTTTTACACTAGCTGGAGAAGCAAAGAATCCCTTGGGAAGTTTTTATCTCTCATGATGTATTTTCCAATCCCCAAGCCTTCATTCTGCAAAATTTTCCTTCCACTTCACATCCACCTACCTCCACTCCTCCTTCATCTCCACATATGCCTTTCTCCACAAAGAGATTCACCTCCTATCCCTTATCCTAATGTATCAAATGAAGGAGCTGACAGTAGCCCTAAAGAGGAGAAAACATATGACAATAAAGAAGATGAGGTAGAAACTCAGGTAGATGAAGAAAATAAGGAAGAGGATAGCAGTACTAAAGAAACAAACAACAATGAGGAAGATGCAGAATCCATTGAGGAAGACCAAGAGGATGATGACAGCATGGAAAAGAGTGAAGAAGATTAATAAAAGATAGAAAACAGTGATGCAAGTGCAGAGCTAAATCAAGAAGGTAAAGGTGATGAAAATGAGGAAAACAGTGGGGCCGAAATAGAGCCTAGTGATGAAGAAAATGATGATGACATAGAAGAAGAGGATGCACATGGCAGCCCTGAAAGGAAAGACAGTGATGAAGAGGAGAAAAATAGTGACAATGATGACAGTCATAAAACAATGTCAAATGCAGAAAAGAGTGTTGATGATGAGCAAGATGACATCCAAGGGGATTATGAAAAGAACCATGAAGATGATAGTCAGCAGGAGAGTGTATAGGACAACAAAGACAATGATGAATTTGAAAATGACAGTGAGCCCAATCATAGTGACAAAAGTGCTGAAATGAATGAAGAAAATGAAAATGAAGAGACAGAGGGAGAGGATGAATCATTTGAAGACCAAGAGCAGATAACTGATGAGGCTGAAACATAACTTGAAGATGAAGGCAATGACCAAGACAGTGATACAAATGAGACAGTCAGTGACAAGCAAGGAAATAGTCATGACAGTCATGACAGCTGTCATGACTATCATGACACTAATCAGCCTCTAAATGACCAAGAAATCTAAAATGATAGTGTTGAAAGTGACAAAGAATAATACCTTGGTGAAGGACAGAGCCAAAATGAGACAAGTGAGGAGGATAGTGGTCAGTTTGAGAGCCAAGAATACAGTAAAGAAAATAGTGAAGAAAGAAAGGATGATGATAAGGTTGAAGGTCAAGAAATCAGTCACCCAATGGAATATTAAGTCACTCATGAAAGCCATGAAAAAAATGAAAAGGCTTGTGACTTCATAAAGGATCAAAGCACCCTCATCACTCCTCTCACATGCACCTACCACAGAGGCAAAAGAGATGTGTTTGCTGCCTCAAAAAGGAAAAGGGACATCTCTCCTCCAGCTATCAAGAAAAAAGACAAAGGCAAGGAAAATATGGACAAGGGTGAGAAACAAGTCAAGGTAAGAAGAAGCAAAAGGATCAAGAGGACTTCTCAAGGGCCTCAATTCATTGATTTAGACAGTGACACTGAGGACAAGGAGATGGACACAAGATTGCTTCTCTTGGACAAAGATGCTCAGCTTCAGGAGTGGGAAAGAGACTTTAAGATTGCAGAATGTGTCATCCACTATTACAAAGATGAGCATAAGCATTTCAAAGAGGTGAAGATAGGCCTCACCCTACAAAATAAAATGACAAAGCATTATGCAAGGAAGAACATGCTTGCATGTGACAAACTAAGGAAGGCCCTCATTGAGTTAGAAGACCTAAAGAGTGCCAAAGTGTAGGACAGCCTTGGGATTTTTGCTGAGGCTTCTCAACAGGTGTCCAAGACCTCTTGAGGGACCTCTCCACAAATTTTGACGCAAATTGGACAGCTTTTCGTTTTTTCCAAATTTTGACCCCTCGAAGCGTAGCACCCTAGGCACTACGCACAACATTGGTGCATCCTCAGCTCTCAAAGTTTTAATTTTTGGATTCTCACATCACCAACAGTCTTCTCACCAATATTTGGATCATTTGGAGCATTTTTACCCCCTCAAAAGGTCAAAAAACATCAAACATTTGACCTTTCTGCCTCATTTTCAGACCAGGCACTGCGCACAGAGCATTGTTGGGAGATTTGATTTTTAGAGAGGTAAATTGCATCCACTCAACACAAATCAACCATTTCTGGAAAATAGACTCATCAGGATTTCCAACGGGCTATCACGGAGCCAAATTTGGTGTCGGGAAGGGGTCCAAATCTCAGCTACAAGAGACCCTATTTTCTATTGAAGTGGTGCTACACACGGAGGCTGCCTAGTGTGTTTTGGACCAAAATTCAACAAAACACACTCATTTATTGCAAATAGATATTTTTGAGTTTTTTTAGGCAAATTAAGCTAGAATTAGGTGCAAATAGTTATTTTAGCATTTATTTCTTTGGATATTATGTGCCTTGGGCCTTGCATGGTCTCTTAGCAATAAATGATATTTATGACTATATTTGAAATTTTCCTACCACATTTAGGGTTTTAGTCCTCATTTGATCCATAAATAGAGCATGAGGCCCCTATGTATTTGTTGGCATTTGATGAGCTTGAAGATCAATATACATGGTTTCATGAGCTTGGAGAAGAAATTGGTTTTGTGAAGTGGATGAATGGCTTGCTTGACTTGATGATGGAGAAGCTTGTTTGCAGGATTCCATAGCTTGGTGAATGGTGATGTTTTCCTAATTTGTCTATTTTTTCCTTTTTTATCATTATGTTTCATGTTTATTGGCTGCTATTAAACATAAAAGTATAGGTTGAGACATGTTATTTGAGGCACCTCAGTCCTCCTGTTTGTTATAGCCTTTATGTTTTCTCTTTTGGCCATCTTAAGGAATTATTTACTGCTCCTTAGGTCTACCAATTTTTTTTTTTGTTTCATGTATGGTTAGTATGCTAGCTTACAAGTAAGATTCATGGTATGCCCTGCTTATTTGAAGTTTTCAAAACCCTATCTTGAAGCCTTTCTGTGAAATATTGATTGTTAGGTTAAGCCAAAGAGGTCTCGTTCAATCTTGCCCTTTGTCCATGCTTGCAAACTTGTTTCGGAATTCCCAATAACTTGATCATATATGTTGTTTAGGAGTTCCTTCTCCATAAATTGAGTTATTTTTATTGTCTTATTTTTTTTCCCAAAATATGAAGGTGATTTTCTAAAGTTAGAAGTTCTTATGCTCTCTATGTATCACTGGAATGTTTCCCCTGAATGTATGTTAGTTTATATTATGGTTTATTGAGCTTAATGGTTTGCCCTACCTCATGGATTGTAAATTTTAAATTATATATGTCTGAGACTTCTTAGTCTTTCCCAAACTTAATGTTCACTACATATCATACATCACTTTAAGGATCCATTGACCTTGCTATATCAGCCCTACAACACACTCTGTCTCATCATCTTGACACTCTTGACTTTCACTTGACTCCATGGCCTAATGGCTTTGAAATACTCTCACTCCACCTATTTCATTTGACCATATTTCCCAACCAAAACAATCAACAAACCCTACACCTAATAACTAGCCTAAAATCAAAACCCTAGAGCAAAAAGAACGCATCCTTTACACCCCATAGAGAGATCCCTCTCTGAGTCTAGGAAGGCTAGGTCCTCAGACTCCAAAGCTTGGTTCCATGTTACCCTGTCATTTGGTCTGCCAATCTGCCAAATCAAGGGACCCTAACAAACTCTACATGTCTCCTCTCTAACCATCAAATAGAATTTCCTGAGATAACTCAGTCTTTCTGACTTGGTTATCTAATACAAGTTGTCATGAGATGAAATTACAATTTATCTTCCAATATAACTAAGGGAAAATTAAATCAAAAGCCCCCTTAGGTGCCATTTCAAAATTATGTTTTAGGTGGGGTAGGGGGATGGTAGGAGGGTTATTTTGATGATGAAAGAGGTTATGTTTATGGATAAAGACCACCTATTGATGTTTCTTTCTTGTCTAATCAATTGTTTGACAAGACTTTGTTGTCTTGTTGTTCACCACCTTGATAGTATTTCACTACTTGTGTTTGATCAATGTCGATGGTAAAAGCATTTAATCTTGTTCAGGAATATTGTTGTGCCATGTATTTCTCATCATTGGTAAAATAAAAAATTATGTGGGGGGGGGGATGATCAGAATTTGGATTAGGGCCTAAAATTAGCTAAAAATTGAAAGTGCTCAAAATTTCTTCGAACCCAAACGAACAGATAGATTTCATCACCAAGATTCCAGTGAAACTCATTTCATCAAAATCCGAGTTCGTATGACTGAGTTATCGTCTACTGTTCGTTTTCCAAAACATGCAAAAAAGGAGCAGAATATTTACAATGATAATGTGGCAGGCATAGTCAGCATTACAGGGAATATTCTCCAGATTGCAGCCAGTGGCACTGTGACAAGTGTCGTCTTCAGATTCGCCAATTCGGTTTCTGAAGGTAAAAATTGCCCAATGTCCTCCAAAGTTGAATTTAGGTTCATGAATTTATGTGTTGGAAAATTATTTTATTTTGAATTAATATATATATATATATATATATATATATATATATATATATATATATATATATATATATATATATTTTAATTCAAATAAACCATATTAATTCTAGACATGAATTAATTCCAATTTTCAAAGTTATTATTTTGGGAAAATATTAACATTATTTGTTGTCATTTTAATTACGTTGGAGGAGTATACATTATGGAAAAACTTATGTTTAATTTTTCACAAACCTTAAGTTCGAAGGGGCAAAGTATTATTATGGTTCGAATTACATTGGTATTTAATATCATCTGTTGCATATGTATTAAATGTGAGCGCGGTATTAATCAAATCTGTTGGCATATGTATTAAACGCGGGCATGATATTAATAAAATCATTTAGAACAAGTTTCAAAATGGTGTATTGAGGGTCAAGTTCGGGGTTCGGCCTTATGACCTCCCCTCCAACACCGCCTACCTTTACCAATACACCATGAGACTTATTCCTTGACATTCAATGCAGCAAATTGTTACTTAAGTCGTATTTCAGGCACGAACAGAGAAAGGGGCCAGCCCTGTGCCATGTGACCATGGCGCATAACCTGGAGCAGAGCCCGCGCTAATTGCGCTTAAATGTGTTATTAACTACCACTAATCCGCAATTAAGTTTAAACTAATCCGAAGTTAAGTTAGTGCCATGTTTGGTGGAACGTGCTAGATTCAATGGAGTTCCACTTTTAGTGGACTTAATTGGAAGTCCACCAAATTTAGTGGCAGTTTACTAGGCCTGTAGTAAATCAGGCTCATCTTGGGTAATATTCGACCAAATTGAGCTTAGAAAAAGTCATTCTTAGCATTTTGGCATGTTGGGAATCCATTGGAATAGATTTCAGAGGTAGAGGAGAACTTATTTATGGATGTTTTCCCACTTGAATACTTTTTATGCCTAGGGCCACCAGGAGAGGACGCCATGTCTAGAGGACCTGAAGTCCAACTGAAGAACCAAAAGAGGCTACTCAGGGGTTTAATGATGCTATGAATCCAATGGTAACTTCTATTTTCTTTTTTGAACACATCTTTATGGTCAAATTGCAGGTTTGACAAAGAGGGTGTATAGATCATTCAACCATTTGAAGCAGTTTTGGAAGTTGTGGTTCAAAGAGGAGACCTTGTAGGGGTTGTTCTCATTTACAGAACTGTTGTTGCAGCAGCTATGGCCAACATGGTTCAGTTCTAGTTTTATTTCTTCATTCACGAAGTTTATGAAGATATTTTATGTATGCTTCAGTGTGAAATTGGAGTGTATTTGTGAGGGCTTTCTAGCACTCATTGGTGAGGTATAGATTTTCTCTATATGATATTATTGTATTGTTGTTATATGTGAGAGTTATTTATAGGAGAACATAATATTGAACGGGTGATAGCCACATAGTAAGGTAGGATACTGATATGTACCTTTGTTCACCAAATAGAAGAGTGCTCTATTCATGTTGACAGGCCAAGGAGATGTAGCCCAGGCGAGGTGAACTCCTTCATCAAAATTCTTGTCTTATGGTTTGATCTATATGTGTTTTTCAGATGTTGATGTTGGCATGTTATTTTTAAGACATTTTAATATTTAAATCCTAGAAGAAAACTGCTCATTACACATAAAACCATGCACATAAGAAACAAATTTCTTATACGGATGAGGGATCTTGCATAGCATTAATAAGTTTGCCCTCGTTTTAGATAAAGTTGGTATCAAAGCATAAGGTTCATTGTTGCTTTGTGAAAAGAGGGTTGCTTGTTAAAAGGAAAATGCTTACCAGGTTGAAGCTTCAGAGAGGAGAAGGAGAGCTTATTGGTATGACTTCCTAAATAGGAACAAAGAGAAGGAGGCTAGGGCTTCTACTAGCCCCACCTCACATTTCATATTTGGTAAATATTGAGGCTTCAAAGAGAATACTTCAAGGAGAAAATCCTATAAGTCTCTTAAGGGAAGAAGATAAAAATAATGGTGTTTCACCACCATCTTCACCAACAACTTCTTTGATTTCTACAGATTTGATGCAATATGCTAATGTAGAAAGTCCTTACAAGATGGAAGATGGAGACATTTGTGCTTTCTTTCCACATGATGTGAGAGAAGTTCAATCAGAATTTTATGTTGAGCAGTAGGAAGAAGAAGATACAATAGCTCAAGAGGGCACCTAGAGAAACCGAAAGGAGTTTGAAGCCATCTTTGTATCTCAATCAAAATATGAGACAAATGGTGAGCATGCATATGCTCGTTACTTGTATGCACATACTAATGAAAATTATTTTTCCGCCTTTGAAGGATATAGCAAAGGTATTGGGTCCAAGATCTTCACAAAGATGTGATACCAAGAAGGCTTGGGTCTTGGTGCAAATCAACAAGGTATCAAGAACCCAATAGAGGTGAAAGAAAGGCATAAGCATGAAGGCATGGGGTATGTTGCACCGGAAGAATGGTCTTTTGATGACAGTGATGATTGGGTATCATGTACCTATTGTCGCAAAAGATGACATGAAGTAGAAAGGTGTTGGATTTTGCATCCAAAGCTCGTACATGTTTGGCTCTTCAGATAGGAACCATTGAAGTGGTGTATCTCTTTACTTTTATGATGCAAGATTTCATGTGAATGTTTTCCAATTGAAGACATTTCTATTTGTTGCAAAATTTTCGCCAAGATGGTATAAAAGATGGGTATGTTACTCATTTATGTTGCAGCAATTTATCATTTAATTCAGCTCTTATGATCATTCATATGTTTTGGGTTTATGTACTTTGTTGTACTTGAAAGAGAGAGTTGAAGAGTCTACATATGCATGATATTTTGTATGTGTAAATAGAGAACTTGTGATAGGTTCATTGTAAATAGATACATGCATGAGTGTTGTGGATATGTATCATATTTTTATCGACTTGTGTCAATTGTGTCACACACATTTCATATTGATTTATGTCGATTATGTTGTACATTTCATGTTGACTTGTATTGTTGATGTCGCATGATTTTTTGTCGACTATGTTTGTCAATTATGTTGATCGACTTATGTTTTAGTCGATGGTGTTTGTCGATTGTGAGTCGATATTGGATACACCAATGTGTAACAAGATCACCATGTACTTGATGTTACAGGAGGTGACAGTCATTTCTTTCAAGGAGAAAAAAAACAGGTGGTCATCATTTCAATTCTTGCATAATGTTTTCTTTTCAAGATTGATTGTGTGTTCTTGTGACAAGATGTCGCAGGAAGTTTGAGGTCCATTCACTGAGAAGTGGACGAGATGCAAAGTGTTTTGCATCCATTTCAAAACAATCTGGGTTCTTGTGTTGACACCAAGAGTTCACTCATATTGCAAGCTTAATTTGGATAAGAGGATTTCCAAGAAGAAGCTTGTATGCATTTGTTGCAAGAGGGACTTGATTCTCGGTGGGAAGGCTAACAATTTTCCAAGAACATAGATATTGATGTGGTACAATAGGGTATGTATCATTCAATAGCAGTCGTCAATGCTGAAGTGGGTCAGCAACACCCAAAGAGCAGTGATTGAGAGACATAGCCAATTGTGATGCAAGACATGTCAAGAAGATTGTCAAAAAGACTTGTCAAGTAAAATTAGTTGATATAACTTGAAAGCATAAGATTGTTGAAGCTCAAGAAGATAATTATCAGGTTTTGTGGGTCCAAAATCCCATTTGTGGGAAGTGTGATCAGAATTTGGATCAGGGCCTAAAATTAGCTAAAATTTGAAAGTGCTCAAAATTTCTTCAAACCTAAATGACCTGATAGAGTTCGTCGCCAGGATTCTGGTGCAACTCATTTCATTAAAATTCGAGTTCATATGATTGAGTAATGGTCTAATGTTTGTTTTCCAAAATAGGGAAAAAATGCGCAAAGCGGAGACAAGGATGATGTGGCAAGGTACAATCAGCATTACATGGAATATTCTCTAGATTGCAGCCAGTAGCACTATGACAAGTGTCATCTTCGAATTCACTATTTTGGTTTGTGAAGGTAAAAATTGTCAAATGTCCTCCAAAGTTGAATTTGGATTCATGAATTTATATGTTGGAAAATTATTTTATTTTGGACATATATATATATATGATTTTAATAATCATATATATGTATATAGATATTAATTTTTAAATATTTTAATTCAAAAAACCATAATAATTCCACACATGAATTAATTCCAAATTTCAAAGTTATTATGTTGGGAAAATATTAACATTATTCGTTGGAATTTTAATTCCGTTAGAGAAGTATATAGTATGGAAAACCTTAAGTTTAATTTTTCATTTAACCTTAAGTTCAAATGAGCAACGTATTTTATTTTGGACTAAAATATATATATAGTTTATATTTGTATGATTTTAATAATCATATATATGTATATAGATATTAATTTTTAAATATTTTAATTCAAAAAACCATAATAATTCCACACATGAATTAATTCCAAATTTCAAAGTTATTATGTTGGGAAAATATTAACATTATTCGTTGGAATATTAATTCCGTTAGAGGAGTATACAGTATGGGAAACCTTAAGTTCAATTTTTCATTTAACCTTAAGTTCAAATGAGCAACGTATTATTATAGTTCGAATTACATTGGTATTTAATATCATCCATTGGCATATATATTAAATGTGGGCGTAGTATTAATCAAAGATGTTGGCATAAATGCGGGCGCGATATTAATCAAAGGATTTAAAACGAGTTTCAACGTGTTATTATAGTTCGAATTACATTGGTATTTAATATCATCCATTGGCATATATATTAAATGTGGGCGTAGTATTAATCAAAGATGTTGGCATAAATGCGGGCGCGATATTAATCAAAGGATTTAAAACGAGTTTCAAAATGGTGTACAGAGAATCAAGAAGGGCTTCGACCCCTTGACCTCACATCCAACACCAAATGTCTTTAGCAACACGCCAGGCGGCTTATTCTTTGAAAGTAAAGGCAGCGAACTGTTATTTAACTTGTATTTCAGGCACAGACGGAGAAAGGGGCCAACACCATGCCATGTGACCATGATGCATAACCATGCGCGGAACTCGTGCTAATTGCACTTAAACGTGTGCTTAACTACCACTAATCCACAATTAAGTTTAAAATAATCTGGAGTTAATTTAGTGGCATGTTTTGCGGAGTGCTCTAGATTTGGCAGAGTTCCACTTTTAGTGGACCTAACTGGCAGTTTACTAGGCCTAGAGTAAATGAGGCTTATCTTGGGCAATATTCAACCAAACTAAGCTAAGAAAAGGTCATTCTTAGCATTTTGGCATGCTTGGAATACATTGGAACAGGGTTCAGAGGTAGAGGAGGACTTCTTCATGGAGTTTTTCCCACTTGAAGATTTTTGATGCCTAGGGCCACCAAGAGAGGAGGCCATGTCTAGAGGGCCTGAAGTCCAAATGAAAAACCAGAAGAGGCTACTCAAGGGTTTAATGATGCTCTGAATCCAATGGTAACTTTTGTTTTATGTTTTGAGCACATATTTAAGGTCAAATTGCAGGTTTGAAAAGGAGGGTGTATGGATCATTCAGTCATTTGTAGCATTTTTGGCAGTTGTTGATCAAGGAGGAGACCTTTTAGGGGTTTTTCTCATTGAAAAAACTATTTTTGCAATAGCTATGGATAGAATGGTTCAGTTTTGGTTTTATTTCTTCATTCATTAAGTTTATGAAGATATTTTATTTATGCTTCAGTGTGATATTGGAGTGTATTTGTGAGGGCTTTCTAACACTCATTGGTGAGGTATAGATCATCTCTGTAGGAGATTTTTGTATTGCTATTATATTGGAGAGTTCTTTGCAAGAGAACATCATCTTGAAGGGGTGATAGCCACATAATAAGGCAGTATACTAATATGTATATTTTTTCACCAAATAGAAGAGTGGTCTAGTCATGTTGACAGGGCAAGGAGATGTAGCCTAGGCGAGGTGAACTCCTTCATCAAAATACTTGTCTTATGGTTTGATGTATATGTGTTTTTCAGATGTTGATGTTGGCATGTTATTTTTAAGACATTTTAATATTTAAATCCTGGAAGCAACCTACTCATTACACATAAAACCATGCACATAAGAAACACATTTCTTATATGGATGAGGAAGCTTGCATAGCATTAACAAGTTTTCCAACATTTCAGATCAGGGGATGATATGCTACGTAATTTGTTTTCTTCCAAGAAAATTTTACAAGTTTACCACACTTCCCATTTGGAGCTTTTAATGTTTAAATGCCTCATTGTTCATTTGATGGTTGATGGTGGTTTCTTTTAGTTGAAGCCCTTGTTTTATTACTAACGCCTATTTTCTAAAGCATCTATGAGGTGGTCTGAGTGTTTTTTTTTATTGTGCCTCTACAACATCTTTTACTTTAGAGTTCAACCAACTTCACTAATATTTCTTGGCTCTCATCTTCATAGGTTTGGTACTTCCTAATTAGATATCTTAGCCTCTACAATTCTCTCATTATTTCCATTCAGTGGACTATTGTGGGATCTATAGTTTCATTTTCCATGTTTTAAATGTTGGATTATTTCTCTCTTTTGGAGATGTGTTTTTTCGGATCATTTTTTCTCCTTTTCTCCACTTATGAGAGTTTTTACTTGGGTACCTTAGCAAGCCTTGTTATCGAGGCCCAAATATTCCCTATGTTTACACCCTACATTTTATCTAAAAGAGGGAGCTATTATTGGTCTTTTACAATGCTCCTTTTTCCAATAAGCCAATTGTTACAAGTTCTAAACTCACCTAGGGTTACTTATTTCCCCAATTGTTAATCTTTACCTAAAACTAGGTGTCTCCATCATTGTATAATAGAGGACTTCCCTATGTATTTTATACATAATTAATATCAAATATCATAATAAAAAATTTATTGCTAACACATTTTATAAAGAGAAATCCATCCATATAAATATATATTCTATAATAAAAAAAAACGAACACCAATATAAAGTTTAAATTAAATAATTTTTAATATAAATTAAAAATAATATTTAATTCTATAATTTTAAATATATTATATATTCACATTTACAAGCATTCTATTGTTGAAAATTGGTAAATTAATTTTTCTGAACTTTAACATATAATTTCCAATGGTTGAAAGTTGATAAATTAAATTTTCTCAACTTTGACATATAATTTTTTAAATCCAAATATGTTTCTTTACAATTATCTCATACCATTATGAAATTATTGTATATTAGCAAATCACATCGGCATTATCAAATTTTAAAGGGAAAAATGATGCCAATACATTTATATCAACTCTCAATTGTGCTAATAAAATATGTATAATCAAATTATAATAATTTTAAATTTAATTATATCTACTAAGGTTTTGTTACATCACATCATGATTCATGTCCACGTGGAGATATATTCTGATCGACCAAGTAGATAAAGTAGTTTGAAACTGGCGTATATTCTGATCGACCAAGTGTTGATAATGAGCACGTTATTGAATGGTGTTTTTACAGTAGAAATGGATTAAGTATTTTGTGTGTAATAATTTTTGGTGAAAATTACATAAAAGAAATTTTTGTCTACGCGTTTCGAATCAGCCAGTGTGATTTATTATCAGGACCTGATGATGAACCACACTGGCTGGTTTGAAACAAAAATTTCTTTTATGTGATTTTCACCGAAAATTATTACACACATTCTATAAATCACAGAAGCCAAATTCCTAATAAAAATTAAGTATTATAAAAAATCCTTGCTGACTCAAAATCTTGATACTTCAAAAAATATATTGTCGAAGTAACCGGTAACCTAATCTACCATTTACCAATGAGCATAATTCGGTTCACATCTCAGGCTTAGTGCATTGCGAGATTCGAAAACAGCTATCAATTTTATGAGAATTTAGAAGTGACAAGTAACCCAATCTTCCATTTATCAATTAACATAATTCTGTCAACATTTCAGTATAAGTGCATTGAACGTGAAGAGGAATTTGTGCATACAATTCTGTTCAAACTGTCGTCTCTGTGCATAAGATATTTCAGTGTCAATCAACTCATCTATGCTTACTGTATATACTCTACCTCCCACTAAAATAGCGCATTTAAATTACAATGTCACATCATAGCTTCATCACCGCCCATATATTCTGAAGTTGCCTACGTTAAAGCACAAAATGCGCAGTCAGATTTTAAATGTAATATTTGCCTAAAATGTAGAAGTCAAAACCCTAACAAACATATGGCGGTACCGACAGTTTTTAAGAAAATGAAACTTTGTGCACAGCCTGAAAAACAGCATAAACAGCTCTGAACACCATGACGATCACTGTAAGTTTTGATTATATTTATATGGAACATGCTCCTATATTATTCCAAAGACGACCATGTTGAAGTCAAGTTGTTATTACTTACAGCATGATTAGGTAAGGAAGGGCTTGCGATAATCATATTATATCTCATATGTAGATGAACACTTTTACCAAAAATTTTGAATACCCTGACAGATTCAACTTCGAAATTATTTCAAATTTGTGATTTGAATAATGTAAACACTTCAACGATTCTTCTTTCACCGGATAAGAGAAGAGTTCAGTGCCCCTTACCACTCTGTAACTACTTAAGACCATATAAATTCAACAAACAATAATAAAAGTTCTTATAAAAGATAACTTTATATTTAAATATATAAATAATATTATTTAAATAATTAATTTATTTTTAATTATTTCATAATATGTAAAGGCATGGAATATCCGTTTACCATGATGAATACTTATGTAATACTCGTTTCCCATAATGAATACTTATGCCATTATACAGAAATAATAGTTGTACTACGTTAGATTTTGGATAGCAAATCTTAGAAATGGAAGATAAAATATATCATTTAATTATTAAATTATTAAATGAATATTTTACATAATAAACATTTTTTAATTCTCTTAATTGCATTATTCGAATGATTTCATCATCATATTAATTAATAAATTAATATTATTTAAAAATCATTATAATATTATTATAAAATATAATTTTCAATAAATTCATTTTAATTTTTTTTCAAAATTATAGTTTATAATAATTTATAATGAATTACAAACTTAATTTTACTTCAAACCATATATTCAACCAATCATTCCAATGAAGTTGCATTTTTCCAAGATCGGTTATTTGGATTATATGGTTACATTAGAATAGAAACATTTTTTAATTGTGAGGTCCTAAATATATGTGAAAGAAAAACAATATGAAGGAACTTAGCACAGAAGATTTAAAGAAGAGCAAATTTTCAATTGGGTAATATATATACTTCTAAGACTCGGGTCTTCTTTGATAGAGCCAAAAGTCATGTCAAAGAAAAATTAATTGGGCTAGAGGGTGAAGTGCTAACAAATGTTTGGTGGTTATGGAGTGGTTATATTCATTGGTTCTTGGGTATTTGATGCAGGGGCATCCAAACCGACTTAAACTTGAGTCGGAATGTGAAGCTGAAAAGGCGGGTATCATGCAAATTTGGTTGTTAAAACAGAATTAGTTCTTTGTAACTGATCTACGCAGTTGTAAAACAGTTGTGAAAACCTATAAATGAGAGCTTCTATTGGGATAGGAGAGCGAATGCAATGTAGTCGACGAAGGATTTGCGTGCTAAGGCTGCAATGCCTTAGAATGTAATTGCATTTTGTGTATAATAGAAATATGTTGTTAACTGGATTTTCTGTGTATCGAATTTATGGTTTGCTTATGTTTTGAGTTTTCTGTGTTAAGTTCCGTTTTTATGGTTTGATTGGTCCGCCATCGATCACCACGAGGATCAATGGTGATCCAGCGCAAGAGTGATATAAACTGAATATGGTATGGTGGATTTAAAATTTGCGTTTTAAGATCATGGCAGGAAGAACTTGGAACCCTGTGAGAATGTGTAGAATCTGTTCACAAAATTGAATCGAAGGCGTGAAGCGGAAAGGCTGATTCGAAGTGATCGAATGAAGTTTGAAGACTGGTAGACGTCGTAAAACCCAGAACGATGGGTTATGGCAAAGTGGTAGTGAAGACTGTTCGAATGAACTGACGCTGAGTGATCGCCGGAGAAGATATGGCGAAGTTCAAGCCTGCATTAGTCTTGTGGGTTTGAGACCTGAGGGTTGAGATTAATTCATGTCTAACATGTGTTTTAAGCGGAACGCAGTTAGTTGATGCATGCTGATTTTCTTTAACTTAATTCGGAAACTGTTTGCTTGCTTGGAGATCGATATTTGAAATCGATCCACAGTATTAGAAATGGAGAAAACGAGATCTGAGAGGAGTGATTAAACTCTGGTTTTGATATGAATCGGAAGGGTGGTGGAGTCCGACTTCGATGCAGTCAGAACTTAAAGTTACCTGCTAGCGGTTTTGGTGAAGTAAAACCACCGATATCGCGTTGTGGCTGGGCTGGAGGTGTTTTCGTTTGAAATAGAAGCGCATGCAGGAATTTGCAGTTGGGGTGTTATGAGTTCCGACTGGAACGAAAAGAAGGTGGACCGGTCTTGAAGCTTGACCGGCCAAGCACTCAGTTATGATTGACGTTTAAATTGCTTCCAATATATATGTATCCATCGGAGTGATGCAGCAAAAGGATAATGGGTCCATAACCCACAGGTCCCAGGACCGCTTTCACGGTATGAATTTGCATTTTTCGACAAGGCGATGAAGATTGCAGATCCATATTGTATCGCTGAAAGGTGAACCTGCCCTGTGGCAGATTCTCTTTTCGTCAAGTGGTATCAGAGCGGGAAAAGATTTCCTGCGGGAAGAAGTTTTGCGTGCGTAGAAAGAAGGAGAAAGAAGTTTTGCGTGCGTAGAAAGGAGGAGTTTGCAGACAAAGAAGAAGAGGTACAGTTTTATGACTTTTTGTGAAGCTTGTGATTTTTTTTTTTTTGTGTTTTGTGAAGGTAGCAGCAGGAAGAAGGTGAGCAGATGCAGCAACCTAGAGCAGGAGTGCTCAATTGGTTCGAGAGGAGAGAAACAGAGATGCCAAAAGACTAAGCTCAAAGAGGGAAGCTTGGTGAGGTATCTGGTAGCGGAGAGGACTGCTATTGCAGAGGTTTTGTTGCAGCTCACGATGGACAATTCCACAGAGAATGTGGGTAGAATTGTTCAGGAGTGTTGCTACAGGAAGATCACGTGGAGCAGTTCCACAGAAGAATTGCTGACAGCTGTAGAAGCCATATGACTAGGAGGTTATAAATTTTTGTGCCTCGTGAGTTTGATGCAGGGGCATCCAAACCGACTTAAACTTGAGTCGGAATGTGAAGCTGAAAAGGCGGGTATCATGCAAATTTGGTTGTTAAAACAGAATTAGTTCTTTGTAACTGATCTACGCAGTTGTAAAACGGTTGTGAAAACCTATAAATGAGAGCCTCTATTGGGATAGGAGAGCGAATGCAATGTAGTCGACGAAGGATTTGCGTGCTAAGGCTGCAATGCCTTAGAATGTAATTGCATTTTGTGTATAATAGAAATATGTTGTTAACTGGATTTTCTATGTATCGAATTTATGGTTTGCTTATGTTTTGAGTTTTCTGTGTTAAGTTCCGTTTTTATGGTTTGATTGGTCTGCCATCGATCACCACGAGGATCAATGGCGATCCAGCACAAGAGTGATATAAACTGAATATGGTATGGTGGATTTAAAATTTGCGTTTTAAGATCATGGCAGGAAGAACTTGGAACCCTGTGAGAATGTGTAGAATCTGTTCACAAAATTGAATCGAAGGCGTGAAGCGGAAAGGCAGATTCGAAGTGATCGAATGAAGTTTGAAGACTGGTAGACGTCGTAAAACCCAGAACGATGGGTTATGGCAAAGTGGTAGTGAAGACTGTTCGAATGAACTGACGCTGAGTGATCGCCGGAGAAGATATGGCGGAGTTCAAGCCTGCATTAGTCTTGTGGGTTTGAGACCTGAGGGTTGAGATTAATTCATGTCTAACATGTGTTTTAAGCGGAATGCAGTTAGTTGATGCATGCTGATTTTCTTTAACTTAATTCGGAAACTGTTTGCTTGCTTGGAGATCGATATTTGAAATCGATCCACAGTATTAGAAATGGAGAAAACGAGATCCGAGAGGAGTGATTAAACTCTGGTTTTGATATGAATCGGAAGGCTGGTGGATTCCGACTTCGATGGAGTCAGAACTTAAAGTTACCTGCGAGCGGTTTTGGTGAAGTAAAACCACCGATATCGCGTTGTGGCTGGGCTGGAGGTGTTTTCGTTTGAAATAGAAGCGCGTGCAGGAATTTGCAGTTGGGGTGTTATGAGTTCCGACTGGAACGAAAAGAAGGTGGACCGGTCTTGAAGCTTGACCGGCCAAGCACTCGGTTATGATTGACGTTTAAATTGCTTCCGATATATATGTATCCATCGGAGTGACGCAGCAAAAGGATAATGGGTCCATAACCCACAGGTCCCAGGACCGCTTTCATGGTATGAATTTGCAGTTTTCGACAAGGCGATGAAGATTGCAGATCCATATCGTATCGCTGAAAGGTCAACCTGCCCTGTGGCAGATTCTCTTTTCGTCAGTATTTGTACATTACACAACTTGAATCCAAATTGTTGGCATTAAAGAATTCACCAATTACAAGAATTCTTTGAGGAGTTGGAGGTATCACATATCTATAGGTAACACAACATTGATGCCGAGAGAAGATCAAAGGAATCATTACTTCAAGGTGTAGGACATCAAGTTATTACATAAAAAGTTGGGGATGTCCTTAGGGTGAATGATAGCAACATATTTTGAAACTCAAGTTGTTGTAATCGTTAGGACCTTGTTTGTTTTTATGTTTGGTTGTTTTATATTCTGGATTAGTAGAATATTGTAGCTCTTGAGATACATGTTCCAAAAAGAATCATCCAAATAAAGACAATATGATGAATACATAAATTAATAAAATATTTCATCATTGAAAGGCATTGTAAGCTCACATGTTCCGAAAAGAAACATCCAAATAAAGCCAAGATGATGAATATATAAATTAATAAAGTATTTCATCATTGAAACGTGTTGTAAGCTCACATCAAGTGCACCTTGATATACTATGAGGATGTGTAAAAAGTTAGTAGAATAACATAGCTCTTGAGAGACATGTTCCAAAAAGAAACATCCAAATAAAGGCAATATGATAAATACATAAATTAATAAAACATTTCATCATTGAAAGGTGTTGTAAGCTCACATCAAGTGCATATTGATATACTATGATGATGTGCAAAAATTTTAGACTGGTCTTGGAGAAATAATTTAATTTTTCGAAAGTTTCTCCCAATTAAGGTTCAAAATTCAATTTGTTATTTCCCTTCATGAGTAGAAAGGCATATAATTGTTTCTCGTGCAAATGAAAATTAAAATAAAAACTCACTTTTGAAATTTGAAATGAAAATTATTATTTCTCATACAAATGAAAATAAAAATAAAATTTAACTTGTCAAATTTGAAATGGAACCAATCTAACTTGTTTATTTACCAAGGTTTGATTTCTACTACTCCCTCAATTATGTGTAGAAAATCTAACAACGAGATTCAAACTGATCTTGTAATGTATTAAAACAAAATACTCAATCCCTCTACAATTTGCGGAAACAAAACACGATCGCACAATCAAATAATAAGTAATAGAAAGAGACAATCAATCGAACAAAACAAGATGTATCTGGGGAAAGCACACTGCCTAAAACCCCGCTATCTGTATATTGTATAAAGTCAAGACCATGAAACAATACAATTCTTTTCTCTCACTGAGAAATTCATGCAATCTGCCAACTGTCTCACTCTGATCTAGGCAAAATCAATCAAATACTTAACTAATACTTAACCTCTGCTCAGCTGCCCTTGCTCACACATTCTTGAAGGAATTGTCACCCTATTAGATAGGAAATTCCTTGGAATTGATTGCGCTATGCATCATAAGCTTCCACACGACTCTATAAGTGACCTAAACAATTTTATAATTATACAACTGATTGTTATCATCCCTTTAATCTTAGTCTCAACTGTACCTTCCTTAGAACTGACATGCAACAAGTATTTATAGAAAATTATCAGTTAATCGATTGATCACTACTTGTGAATGAAATCAAATTTTATTCATTGGACCTATCACTAGCTCATCTCTTAGTTAGAACTACTTAAAATGATTTTAACTGAATTATTTGAGTTGGCTAATTACAACTCACAAATAACTGTAACTAAACCTCGTTAAATCACGGGAGAAATATACATGCCTCCTCTTTGACTCTCAACTCGAATTTCGTAAGTTAACTCAATCTATCTGACTTAGTTACCTAATACAAGTTTTCATGAGATGAAATTACAATTTATCTTCCAATTTAATTAAGGGAAAATTAAATCAGAAGCCCCCTTTGGGTGCCATTTCAACATTATGTTTTAGGTGCGGTAGGGGGATGGTAGGAGGGTTAGTTTGGTGATGAAAGAGGCTATGTTTATGGAAAAATACCGCCTATTGATGTTACTTTCTTTTCTAATCAATTATTTGACAAGACTGTGTTGCCTTGTTGTTGACCAATGTCGTTAGTAAAAGCATTTAATCTTCTTTAGGATTATTGTTGTGCCATGTTTTTCTCATCACTGGTAATTAAAATAAATTATGTTGGTAATAAAAAAAAATTATGGGGCGGAGGATATGCTATGTAATTTGTTTTCTTCCAAGCTAAGTTTGCAAGTTTACCACACTTTCCTATTTGGATCTTTTAATGTTTACATGCCTCATTGCTCATTTGATGGTTGATGGTGTTTTCTTTTAGTTGAAGACCTTCTTTTATTACTAGCGCCTATTCTCTAAAGAATCTATGAGGTGGCCTGAGTGTTTATTTTTATTGTCCCTCTACAACATATTTTACTTTAGAGTCCATCCAACTTCACTAATATTTCTTGGCTCTCATCTTCATAGGTTTGGTACTTCCTAATTAGATATCTTAGCCTCTACAATTCTCTTGTTCTTTCCATTCAATGGAACATTATGAGATCTATAGTTTCATCTTCCATGTTTTAAACGTTGGATTCTTTCTCTCTTTTGGAGATTGCGTTTTTTCATATAGTTTTTTCTCCTTTTCTCCACTTATGAGAGTTTGTACTTGGGTACCTTAGCAAGCCTCATTATCGAGGCCCAAATATTTGTTATGTTTACACCCTACATTTTGTCTAAAAAGGAGAGTTATTATTGGAATTTTACAATGCTTTTTTTTCCAATAAGCTAATTGTTACAAGTTGTAAACTCACCTAAGATTTCTTATTTTCCCAATTGTTGATCTTTAACTAAAACTAGATATCTCTATCATTGTATAATAAAAGACTTCCCTATATATTTTATACATAAGTAATATCAATACTCTTACAAATTTTTATTGCTAACACATTTTATAAAAAAAAATCCATCCATATAAATATATATTCTATAATACAAAGAAACCAAACATGTATAAATTAAATAATATAAATTAAAAATAATATTAATTCTATAATTTTAAATATTTTACATATTATATATTTACATTTACAAACATTTTATTGTTGAAGGTTAGTAAATTAAATTTTCTAAAGTTTGACATATAATTTTTTTAAATCCAAGTATGCTTCTCTACATTTATCTCATACAATTATGAAATTATTGTATATTAACAAATCACATCGGCATTATCAAATTTTAAAAGGGAGAAATGATCCCAATACATTCATATCAACTCTCAATTGTGCTAATAAAATATGTATAATCAAATTATAATAATTTTGAACTTAATTATATTTACCAAGGTTTTGATACATCACATGGTGATTATGTCCACGTGGAGATATATTCTGATCGATCAAGTAGGTAAAGTAGTTTGAAATGGGAATGCGTAGAAAAAAATGGTCAAATCAAAACATTCCACCCGTTTTGAGGTGTAGAAAAGGTGTTGATAATGAGCGTCAAATTCGTCCAAATTATAAAATAGTTTGAATCTTGCAGACATTAATATTGAATGGTTTTTTAACAGTCGAAATGGATTAAGTATTAAAAAAGAGTTGTTTTTAGTGTGATTTTTTGGAGTTTTAAGTGTTGGAATTTGGTGAAAAAAGTGTTGGGTTTAATGCTATTTGTTGGAGTTTCTGGTGCCTGAATTTGGTGAAAAAATTTGAGATAAAATCTTGATATGTGATATTTAAATTAGTTTTTTACTGTATATATATATATTCGACACCCTAAAAAACTTCAAGAGCATTTTGATTGTGGAAAATTACCCATCAAATCTATGTTTTCAATGAATTCCTGCCAAATTTTAAAAAAATTACACAGAAAAAATCAAAAAACCTTCAAATAAAGACTACTCGTTATAAAAAAATCTCGATACTTAAAAAATATATTGTTGAAGTGACAGGTAACCTAATCTACCATTTACCAATGAGCATAATTTGGTTCACATCTCAGGCTTAGTGCATTATGAGAATTTAGAAGTGACAAGTAACCCAATCTACCATTTACCAATTAACATAATTCTGTTCACATTTCAGTCTAAGTGCATTGAACGTGAAGAGGAATTTGTGTATACAATTCTGCTCAAACTGTGGTCTCTGTGCATAAGATATTTCAGTGTCAATCAACTCATCCATGCTTACTGTATATACTCTACCTCCCACTAAAATAGCGCATTTATATTACAATGTCACATCATAGCTTCATCACCGCCCATATATTCTGAAGTTCCCTACGTTAAAGCACAAAATAGTTTGAATCTTGCAGACGTTAATATTGAATGGTTTTTTTACCGTCGAAATGGATTAAGTATTATAAAAAATCTTGATGACTCAAAATCTTGATACTTAAAAATTATATTGTTGAAGGGAAAGGTAACCTAATCTACCATTTACCAATGAGCATAATTCAGTTCGCATCTCAGGCTTAGTGCATTGCGAGATTCGAAAACAGCTATCAATTTTATGAGAATTTAGAAGTGACAAGTAACCCAATTTACCATTTACCAAATAACATAATTCTGTTCACATTTCAGTCTAAGTGCATTGAACGTGAAGAGGAATTTGTGTATACAATCCTGCTCAAACTGTGGTCTTTGTGAATAAGATATTTCAGTGTCAATCAACTCATCTATGCTTACTGTATATACTCTACCTCCCACTAAAATAGCGCATTTAAATTACAATGTCACATTATAGCTTCATCACCGCCCATATATTCTGAAGTTGCGTACGTTAGAGCAGAAAATGCGCAGTCAGATTTAAAATGTAATATTTTGCCTAAAATATAGAAGTCAAAACCCTAACACTCATATGACGGTACCGACAGTTTTGTTGGAATATTTGAGAATTCCAAAACAATAAATGGAAAATAAAACTCTCTTCGTTAACACGGAGAAAATTTTAAAATTGCATTCATAGTAACAGAGTTTACACAAAAAAATTTATATTCCATAAAAAAAACTGAGAGATTACAACTGCTGCACTGCTTCTAAGCACAGTGCTAAAATAACACACTCTGCCATTTACAAAACATACTTTTTCTCTCTAAAAACATACTCTGTTGTTTTTCTGTTATGTGTAATAATAATACAATACATCTTGCATAATATACATATTTTATATGAAACATTACATAATATATATATATTATAAATATCACCATAACATAATGTTTAAAAACATTATTTTCCTTTTGTTTCTTTTCATTTATATATTCCGGGGGCTTCATGGAGTTCATCTTCCCCAGCTCTCATACCCCCGCGGAAAGTTTTGCCGCCTCAACTCTGTTGTATTAAACATGTTTGGTGGGTATTTAATGTGGTCGTTGTGGATGATAAAGATGGCTCTTCCACCACTTCTGCATTCATGTTCCAGCTCTTCAGCTTCACATCAGCCATTACTTTGCCGTCGTTCTGCTGTCTTTTCATTCTTTTCCCAATTAACTTCTATTGTCCTACAAACTTATACGGACAGTTGGAAATTAAATTCCAACACTCCCCCTTAATTTCAACTGTTGGGTTTTCCTGCATACCCAGGCATTTCCTGAATTTATTAAAACTGTTCTGAGCTAATGGTTTTGTGAGGATATCGGCAAATTGATCCTCTGTTCTGCGATGCTGCAAAACAATCTCACCATTGCTAACCAATTCACGTATGAAATGAAACTTGGTGTCTATGTGCTTTGTCCTTTTATGAAAAACTGAATTTTTGGACAATGTAATAGCTGAGCTATTGTCACAATAAATCACTGTCCCTCTTGTCTGCTCTTGGCACAAATTTCTTAACATTCTCATCATCCAAACCGCTTGACACGCTGCTGCTGTAGCTGCCACATATTCTGCTTCTACTGTAGATAATGCTACAATGGGATGTTTCTTAGAAGCCCATGAAATGGCTCCTGAACCCATGTGAAAAAAATAACCAGAAGTGCTCTTCTGATCATCAATACTTCTAGCCCAATCGATGTCAGTATAACCAATTAATTCTAAATTTTCTAAAGTAGCATACAAAATACCATACCTCTTAGTTCCTTTTACATACCTCAGAATTCTGTTTGCTGCCTGCCAATGTGCATCCTTTGGCTTTTCCATGAATCTGGAAATCAAACTAACAACATGCATTATGTCCAGCCTAGTTGCAGTCAAATACATAAGGCTGCCAACTATGCTCTTGTATAAGCTAGGATCAAAATCCTTGCTGTTGTCCTCTCTGCTGAGTTTTAATCCCATCATTGTGGGAGTGATTGTTGCCTTGCTTTCCTGCATGTTAAATCTTTCAAGCACCTCATTAACATACTTTTCCTGTGAGATAAAAATCTCATTTTCATCTTGTTCTACTTCTATTCCTAAGAAGTATTTCAACAAACCCATGTCAGTCATTTCAAATTCTTCTTTCATGACTGTTTTAAAATTTTCAATAAGATAATCATCATTAGCTGTGAAAATAACATCATCAACATATAAAACAACAATCAATATTTTTCCATCTTTTTCTTTGATGGAGAGGGTGGGTTCTCCCTCACACTTTTCAAATCCATTTTCCAATAGATGTGAATCTATCCTACTGTACCACGCTCTTGGTGCTTGCTTCAGCCCATAAAGAGCTTTCTTCAACTTACACACTTTGTTTTCTTGGCCTTTCTTTTCATAGCGGAGAGGTTGTTCAATGTAAACCTCTTCCATTAACACTCCATTTAAGAATGCTGACTTCACATCCATTTGGTAAACTTTCCACTTGTTTTGTGCTGCTATGGACAACACTGCTCTCACGGTTTCCATTATGACAACCGGTGCGAAAGTTTCCTCATAATCTATCCCATGCTTCTGTTTATAACCTTTGACAACAAGTCTGGCCTTGTGGCTCTCTATTTTGCCTTCAGCATTACTCTTGGTCTTGTAGACTCATTTAACTCCAATGACATCTTTACCTTTTGGTAGTTCAACTAAATCCCAAGTTTTGTTTCTTTCTATGGCATTAATCTCCTCATCCATAGATTTTATCCATTTCCTATCTTTAATAGCATCCTCAAAATGAATAGGGTCATCAACTTGACAATATAAAGCAAACAAAGAATTGATACCTTCATTTTTTGTCTCTTGTTCATAAATGTCTTTCAAATTTCTGAACTTCTTACCTCTTTCATTAGGTGTACAAATGCTTGAAGAAGCACTTGAATTTCCTCCTTGTGGTGTGCTTGGAGAAGCACTTTCATTTCTCCTCAAGAGTGTGCTTTGCTGCTCTTGTGTTGGTGCTGCTATTTGGGGATGTATTTCAGCCAAATCATCATCATTTTTATCATGAGATAAACAGTGTTTAACATTCACTGTTTTCTCTATGCTTCCATCTCAAGCTTCCTCTTCAATGAACTCAACATCTCTACTCACAATAAACTTCTTGGTGGATGGACTGTACAACCTATAGGTCTTAGATTCCTCACTGTATCCAATGAAAATACATTTCTCCCCCTTGCTATCCAACTTCTTCCTTAGTTGATCTGGAATGTGTGCATAAGCCACACATCCAAAAACCTTCATGTGTGTGACACCTTGCTTTGTGCCACTCCATGCCTCTTCCAGCACTTTGTTCATAACTGCTTTTGTAAGGCATCTATTTAGAATGTACATTGCACAATGTACAGCTTCAGCCCAATAATCATTAGGCAAATGCTTTGCCTTCAACATACTCCTTGCCATGTCCATTATGGTTCAATTCTTCCTTTCGGCTACTCCATTTTGTTGCGGAGTATATCTAGTTGTAAACTGCTTTTGAATACCATTTTCTCTACAAAAACGTAGAAAATCTTTAGAGATATACTCACCTCCTCTGTTAGTCCTTATTACTTTGATGTGCAGCCCACTCTGGTTCTCAACAAGTGCTTTGAAATTGCAAAATTTTTCAAACACTTCACTTTTGTTTTTCAAAAAGTAAACCCAAGTTTTTCTTGTAAAATCATCTATGAATGTTAACACATAGTGGCTGCTTGCAAGCGATGGAGTTTGCATCGGTCCACACACATCTGAGTGGACAATCTCTAAGGGTGCCTTTTCCCTTATGCTTTTCCCGGAAGGAAAACTTTCTCTGTGTTGTTTCCCCAAGATACAACCTTCACAAAAGTTGTCTGGTTTCTCTATGAATGGTAAACCTCTTACCATTTATTTTCTGTTCAACAAGTTAAGACTTCTAAAGTTGAGATGTCCAAATCTCAAGTGCCACAACCAATTTTCATCTTTTGGTTCGCTTTGGATAGCCTCTTGTTCCATTGCTACTTTCTCTTTACCATTCTTCAAATCTACTCTCATTCTAAGAGGGAACATCATGTTCCTCGTCATCTTCACTTCAATAATACATTGTTTGGTGGGTGGTTTGTCCATGATGGTACAAACATCATCCTCAAAGAAAACATTATACCCCTTGTGGACAAGTTGTCCAACACTTAAGAGGTTACACTTCATTCCTGGAACATAATACACATCTGCTATGGTTTTATTTGCACCTTTCCTTGTTAAAACATTTATAATTCATTTTCTCATAACATAAACTTTGCTATCAGTTCCAAGTGTGACTTGTGACTTCACACTCTCATCTAACATAGAAAACATTGCTATATTTCCTGTCATATGGTTACTACAACCAGAGTCTAGAAACCATAAATCCTCATTCTTTTCTTCAGCCATATTACAAGCTAAAAACAGATTATCTTGGCTGATATTTTCTCTAGTGAAATTTGTACTAGTTCTACTTCTCATATCTTGCTTCTTCTTTCTACATTCATTAGCATAATGACCATATTTTTTATAATTGTAACATTGGACATTGGACTTATCATACCTTTGTCCTTGTGCATTCTGTTGTCCACTTTGGTGGTTGTTGCCTTGGCCGTCGCTGTGATTTTGACTATTGCACCTTCCATATGAATGTGAAGGGCTGTCCCTTCCACCTCTGTTTTGGCTTCTGCCTCTTCCTCTCTTGTTTCCTTTGTCTTGCCTTCTTCCTCTTCCGAAAGACATCTGGGTCTTAAAGGCATGCTCAAGAGATGAGTTTTCACTCCTACCCAATCTCTGTTCATGAGTCATTAGTGATGCCTGTAGCTCATCCACTGAAAAATTTGTGAGATCCTTAGTCTCCTCTATGGTGGTAACAATCACATCGAATCTTGAGGGTAGACTTTTCAAGAGTTTTTCCACAATCCTCTTATCTTCAAGAGTCTCTCCATGAGATCTTATTTGTGTGACCATTCCAATCACTTGACTGAAGAATGAGTCAATAGTATCTGACTCTTTCATATAGAGAGTTTCAAAGTCTCTCCTCAGCAACTGAAGTTTTGTTGTCTTCACTTTTTCCATGCCTTGATAGGCTGTCATAAGAGTCTGCCATCCTTCTTTGGATCTCTTAGCTGCTGCTATCCTTGGAAACACACTCTCATGCACTGCTTGATACAAATAGTAGAGGGCTTTAGAGTCCTTCTTTCTATTGCTCTTCAATATATTCTTCTCTGCTTGAGTTAAGGCATTAAAAGCCTGCTCATCAACTGGTTCATCAAAACCATCTTCTACAAATTCCCATAAGTCTTGGGAGACAAATAATGCTCTCATAGTTATTGACCAGTAGTCATAATTTTTCCCATTAAATAGTGGGAGATGGATATTTCCCATACCCATACCAGTGCTGGCTCCAACCATTCTGCACTCTTAACTATGATTTAAAAAACACTTGACTGTGTATTTAAAATTAACTGACTGTTCTGCAATAGTAACACACTAAACTGTATAGAGAAATACCTTTGGATTCTTTTGGCTGAGTCTTCACACTGCTAGAGAAGCTACTGCAACAAAGAACTCCTTTCCTTCAGCTTCTTTGATCTTCAAAGAGCCTGGACTAGCTCTGATACCATGTTGGAATATTTGAGAATTCCAAAACAATAAATGGAGAATAAAACTCCCTTCTTTAACACAGAGAAAATTCTAAAATTGCATTCACAGTGACAGAGTTTCCACAAAAAAATTTCTATTCCATAAAAAAAACTGATACAAATTCTTTCTCAACACAGAGGGATTACAACTGCCGGACTGCTTCTAAGCACAGTGCCAAAATAACACACTCTGTCATTTACAAAACATACTCTTTATCTCTAAAAACATACTCTGTTGTTTTTCCCGCACTGCTGTGCTTCTCTATTCTGTTCTGTGTAATAATAATACAATACATCTTGTCTCACGGGCTTTTCTACCTTTTATATAAAACATTACATAAATATATATTATAAATATCATATATTTATAATATATATTTAACCAAAGTAAAAACTTAAACTTACTGCGATAACAAAACATTTACCGAGCGTGAAAATATTTAAAACTCATTGTGGTGAATATGAAACAATTAAATCAAAACCATAACATAATGTTTAAAAACATTATTTCCCTTTTGTTTCTTTTCATTTATATATTCCGGGGGCTTCGTGGAGTTCATCCTCCCCAGCTCTCATACCCCTGCGAAAAGTCTTACCACCTCAACTCTGCTGTATTAAACATGTTTGGTGGGTATTTAATGTGGTGGTTGTGGATGATAAGGATGGCTCTTCCACCGCTTCTGCATTCATGTCCCAGCTCTTCAGCTTCACATCAGCGATTACTTTTCCGTTGTTCTGCTGTCTCTTCATTCATTTCCCAATTAACTTCTGCTGTCCTGCAAACTTATACGGGCAGTTGGAAATTAAATTCCAACAAGTTTTTAAGAAAATGAAACTGTGTGCACAGCCTGAAAAACAACATAAACAACTTTGAACACCATGACGATCACTGCAAGTTTTGATTATATTTATATGGATCATGCTTTTATATTATTCCAAAGACGACCATGTTAAAGTTATGTTGTCACTGCTTACAACATGATTAGGTAAGGAAGGACTTGCGATAATCATATTATATCTCATATGTACATGAACACTTTTACCAAAATTTTTGAATACAGATTCAACTTCGAAATTATTTCAAATGTGTGATTTGAATAATGTAAACACTTCAACGATTCTTCTTCCACCGGATAAGAGAAGACTCGAGTGCCCCTTACCCTGACTTTGTAACTACTTAAGACCATATAAATTCAACAAACAATAATAAAAGTTCTTAAAAAGAGGATAACTTTTTATTTATATTTCATTTTATTATATTTAAATATATAAATAATATTATTTAAGTAATTAATTTATTTTTAATTATTTCATAACATGTAAAGCCATGGAATCTCTGTTTCCCATGATGAATACTTATGTAATATCCGTTTCCCATAATGAACACTTATGCCATTATACAGAAATAATAGTTGTACTACGTTAGATTTTGGAGAGCATTAATTATTAAATTATTGAAAGAATATTGTACATAATAAATAATTTTTAATTTACTCAATTACATTATTCGAATGATTTCATCATCATATTAATTAATAAAGTAATAGTATTTAAAAATCATTATAATATTATTATAAAATATAATTTTCAATAAATTCAATTTTTTTTTTCAAAATTATAGTTTATAATAATTTATAATGGATTACAAACTTAATTTTACTTCAAACCATATATTCAACCCACCATTCCAATCAAGTTGCATTTTTCCAAGATTGGTTATTTGGAATATATGGTTACACTATAATAGAAACATTTTTTTATTGTGAGGTCTCAAATATATTACATGTTACATGTGGAGTGTGAAAGAAAAACAATATGAAGGAACTTAGCATAGAAGGTTTAAAGAAGAACAAATTTCCAATTCGGTAAGATATATACTTCTAAGGCTTGGCTCTTCTTTGATAGAGCCAAAAGTCATGCAAAAGAAAAATTAATTGGGCTAGAGGGTGAAGTGCTAACAAATGTTTGGTGGTTATGGAGTGGTTATTCATTGGTTCTTAGGTATCTGCACATTACACAACTTGAACCCAAATTTTTGGCATTAAAGAATTCACCAACTATAAGAATTCTTTGAGGAGCTGGAGGTATCGCATATCTATAGGGAACACAACATTGATGCTGAAAGAAGATCAAAGGAATCATTAATTCAAGGTGTAGAACATTAAGTGAGAACATAAAAAGTTGGGGATGTCCTTAGGGTGAATGGTAGCAACATATTTTGAAACTCAAGTTGTTGTGATTATTAGGCCCTTGTTTGTTTTTATGTTTGGTTGTTTTATATTCTAGATTAGTAGAATAACGTAGCTCTTGAGAGACATGTTCCAAAATGAATAATCCAAATAAAGACAATATGATGAAAACATAAATTAATAAAATATTTCATCATTGAAAGGCGTTGTAAGCTCACATGTTCCAAAAAGAAACATCCAAATAAAGGCAAGATGATGAATACATAAATTAATAAAATATTTGGAACATGTCTCTCAAGAGCTACGTTATTCTCCCTGAAAGTGATGAGGTAGTGCTACACCATGAAGCGAGGTGAATTTTGGCTAGTGCATCAGTGATTTGCTTCATATTTTGTTGCGTGGCATAGAAGCCACAGTCTGCAAGGTTCTATAGTTGAAGAGCTTCCAAAGGGAGAAGTTTCTTGCCTGCGTGATAACGGGGTTGTTGGAGCTCGTTAGAGGACTGAGTGGAGTCGAAAAGAAATCTGGAAGCAAGAAAAAGCTAGATTTTTCCAATATGGCTGCACTTTTAGACATATTTGACGCTGATGATATTTTCTTCATGAGGCTTGGTGGTTTTATTAATGACCACGATTACCGAGAGATACTATATGTTCTACAAGAGCGTGAGATTGAAGACTCACGAGTTGTTCCTTAGGAAGGATGTAAAGAGGAACATATGGTTGAAGATCAAGAAGACCTAGTAGTCGTTCTTGAGGAAGGGAGTAAAGAGGAACAAATTGGTGAAGATCAATTAGACGAGCCACACAAAGATGATTGCAAAGACATGGCAGAAGAAGACAAAGATGGAGAGAATTTAAATTGTGATGATCTCATGAATATTTCAATGTGTGCAGACGTTAGCAACAACAACAAGGAAAAATAAACAAAGTTTGAAGAAGAATTGAAGTTTCTTGAAGCATGGCTTGAAACACCATGTCTTTATGAAATCCAGATAGAAGTTGCATCTATAAATGATGAAGACATTATCGTTGATGTTCAAATGGTCGACACCAGAAATAGTGAGAGGGAAAATTCTCCTATCCAGCCTGTCATAATCTTGAGAAGGGCAAGAATAAGAATTCAAGCTTTCCATCACTGACGAAGAAAAGAGGTGAAAATACATCACTACCTCATGACGAGGAAAGTGAAGATGAAGCCTCGGCTCGAAATGAACAAGTATGGAGCCACAAGCATAAAGACCAAAATGAAAACCTCTGTTATCAAGTTTTTCATGTTTTTTATTGTAAGCCTAGCTGAGACTAGACCAGTAGGCATATATTATTGTTCAGTACCCTTTCTCCATTAAAGGCGAGTGTTGGAAGTAATGGAGAAACCTAAACTTAGATTATTGTTATGATGAGGATAGGTTTTGGAATCTAACCTTAGACCTCATATCCTAATATCTAAGGAGTGGTTGAAACCATCCCGTTAGTGTGAAAGCCCATATAATTGAGGCTTATCTGACTCCATAGTCAGTGCTTGTATGAGTGTGTTTGTACACTCTCCAAGTTCTCACCTAGAGAGCCATTTCATTTAATTAATAGATTAATGGTTTTTAACTATTATTTCCCTTCATGAGTAGAAGGGCATAGAATTATTTCTCATGCAAATGAAAATTAAAATAAAAACTCACTTTTGAAATTTGAAATGAAAATTATTATTTCTCATACAAATAAAAATAAAAATTCACTTGTCAAATTTGAAATGGAAATTATTTCAACTTATTTTCAATTGAAGGGTAAGAAATTTTTTTATAATATTTTCTGCATTTCATTATTTCAATGGTTGTTTTTTTTTTAATTAGTCATTTTTCTATATACAACTACAACTTAAAAAATACGAATGTTAATAATTTTTTCCCATATGATCATAGTTCAAAAATAAATAGTTATAGTTTTATAGAATAGAACCCTATCGTAAATTACATCTAAATAGTGGGCATTGAAATCAAAAGTTTCGGTTGCCATGAATCCTCTTGCTTCTCATAGAAGAGAAACAATTTCAATTTGAATCAACTCCCCATCCTCTTGTTGCATGGATTTACAAATGGTATTTGCTTCTCATAGAGGAGAAACAGTTCCAATTGGAATCAACTCCCCATCCTATTATTGGTTGGATCTAGAAATGGTATTTACCAATACTTTCTTGTACTCACTTCTTACTTTTCTTGCTTCTTGTGGTTGGATTTATGAATCTAGTACATGCATGTCTTCTTTATGCATACTTAATATGAAGACACTATAATGAGCACTATGGATCAAAATTGATCCAATGCATGTTTGATTACTTAATATAATAAATTCAATATTGAATAAGTAATATTCAATTGGAATATTCATTTTTGTTGACAAAAAATAATGCTAAATCTCTATCTTCTTTACACATGGTGTTCAACATCACAATTTACATGTACGCCAATAATTAGACTTAAAAGTATGACAAAAAATTATTCTAGCCAGTTATATTCATTTTTAAAAAAATTAACTTGTTGGAGGTTTTAAATAATTGTTATCTGTTAAATGATGTTATATTTTGAACTTCTTTAAAAACTCATCACAATTGTTTAAAGAGTTTAAATAATTATACCAATTACCCTCTAAGCAAGAAGGACATTTTCATTGTAAAAACAATTCATTGTGTGGGAGGAATGATATGTAAGAGATGGAGTAAATAGTCTTATTAATTTTTCTTTATATAATTTCTATATAAACTCTAATTAAACGGTCCAATTGAATTTTCTCTGTCTGATTTTTATACACATTGTTTCAATTAAATTCTCTTCATATGATTTTTATATAGATTGTAATATTTCCAAACCAATATTATGTGTGTGCAAATAATTACCATTTTTTTGAACTGATTTAAGTGTATCTAGAATTGTGATTTGAAAATAAGATTTTTTTTTTTTGAGATATACAACTTTAATATAATATGTTGGATGTGTAAAAAATGCATGCAATTTTAAATTGCTAAATTAAAAATTTTAAATAAAATTATTCATTTAAATGAAAACTGAAACGTAACTCTCCTCTTCAAATTTAAACCCTATTCTCAATACAAAACTTTAATACATATAACACAAGGATCTAATAATAGTTAGTGTTTCAAATTTAAGTGAAAAAGAAAATCTAACCAAACTTATTCGAGAATATGAAGGCATCTCAAAGGGCCACCAAAGCAAGTATCAATTCTATGCAAGTATAATTATAGAATTGAGAAGTAACAAAATTTAGTGTTTAGCACCGAGTGTAATTATGTTTCAATTTTAGTATAATTATATGTGAGTATATTTATATTAATTTAGAAATATACTTTTTAGAATTGTAATTTAATTATTAATAATTATTAAATAAATAATATATATATATATATATATATATATATATATATATATATATATATATATATATATATATATATATATATATATAAATTAAAAATTTATAATATATTTGCGATATATTTTGTTATTTATGTAAATATATGAATACAAT
Source organism: Pinus albicaulis (assembly GCA_034641835.2). Taxonomy (NCBI): domain Eukaryota; kingdom Viridiplantae; phylum Streptophyta; class Pinopsida; order Pinales; family Pinaceae; genus Pinus; species Pinus albicaulis. Next base: position 1,549,520,164 of record CM076581.1, on the reverse strand, counting down.
AATTTAAATAATATTCTTTAAAATATTTTCTTAATATTCTTAATAGTTAGAGTGAGTTCCACTGTATACAATATTGACCCGTTATACTTACTCAGTTACATTGTATACTTTGCTTTTCCCGTCAAAGACGTCTCCAAATAATCACAATCATTGTTTATTTTCCCAGCATTATTGTTTTATTAAGAACCAGAAGAACAATACTTGTATAAACATCAAATTAACAGCATATCAAGAATCAAAACAATTGTTCGTATAATCGAATGGTTAATTTCACTTGCAGCTATCGAACTTCAATGCATGTGTTCTCTACTGTAAACACCAGAAAAAAGCGGTGCAAAAGAAATTTTGGACAGTATGTGTGAGGGCAATCAAGCAGCAGGAAACTTCTGGAGTGTTATTAAAATCAAGAGACTTTAGAAGAACCACTGAGACTAAATTTTTTTAATTGGATTTTGAAAATGACGGTAACATAAACTCTGCCTGAATAACTAGTCCACTTACTAAGAATATACATATTGCAGGTGCGATATATGTTGCTTGAAGTGAAGACTTATGCAAGAGGCTGGAGATAATGATACCAATATGTTCTTTATGTGTAGTAATGGATAAGCTACCTTAGTGCAAAAATAATTGATGATAAGCTACCTTAATTCATTTGATGATATTAAATTTCTGAATTATGCTATTATTGTACTACTTTCAATAATAATAAAGGTGAGTAATATTGTGCTAATTCGTTTGTTAAGTAACGTGGAAGGAATCCTGGAATAAAGCCTTAAAGCAGGTTCTGTTTACTTGGAGTTTATGGAATTTGTCTATGTAGCAGCCAAAAGAATGACACGTCATCTCATTTCCTAAAATCTCTGCATACGTTTTATCAAATGGCATATAATTTTGCAGATCCGAGTTTGATTGTGTGGGTGGAAGGTGATTTCATCGATTTTTAATTAAACTCATGTTATCCAAATTTCTCACATTGCACAAATGTAACCCCATGGATAGCTCATGAGAATGAGAATGGATTGATAATTTTTTTAATTTTATATCATTTTTTATATTTGATTTTATTTTTACTTTAAATTAAATCAAAACGTATATTAAAATTTCAATGGACAAACTTATTAAACATTTATAAAGAAATAAAAGGTATAAATGTTTATTAAAATTTCAATAGATAAATTTATTAAATATTTATAATTATATTATAGGTTGAAATTTTAAAAGATAAATTTATTAAATATTTATAATTAAATTATAGGTTGAGATGATCATGATGATCCACAATGATCTTTATAGTTTATTGGACTTTTTTTTAAGTAAGAGATTAATGAGAGTTCTTTAACATTTTATTTGAATTTTTGAAACTAAGATATTAATGAGAGTTCTTTAACAATTTATTTCTATTATCAAAAAGAAGAGAGAGAAGAGCAGCCCACGAGCTCCCTCTCTCGGGTTTAGAGGGTGTCCTCCTCTCTGTAGACCTAGTCACAACCAAGGGGATTTGAACCTTGGATATCTGAGTTTTTATAGATTTCACATTACTTCGATCGCCAATTAAGATGCCCACCTTGTACTAAAAAAGACTAATATTGTAACAAGTATATTGAAAATTAAATCTAATGTGAGTATAAGAGGGACAATCTATGAGAAAGTGATTTTAACCTTCAACCTTTTTAATATATCATGGGTGACAAACTCTTTCATCCCATAGCATTTTGCGAATTGGCCAATAACGAGTGTCACTATGAAGCTCATGAGAATTAGTTCTCATTTTGGGAATATTCATTTTAGATTAGGGATGATCATCTCCATAGAATATCATAATTTCTCTTTTCCTTGTAGCTCTATCTTGAAGTAATAATATTTTTAATATTATCATAATTATGCAAGATGACCTCCTCATTTATTCTCTAGTTCATCAAGACTAGACATCCTTCTCACAAACTAGTTTGAGCTGAAAATGGGAGGTTTGACTAGGGTTAGAAGCAATTTTAGGAAACCTCTTAGTGTCCATGTTGAATAGATTCTTCTTATACATAATATACCTAGTTATAGCCACGATTTCAATGGATTAAAGATATTTCTTCATAGGTAGGCATTATTCCCTTTAAATTTGAGATTGTAGGTTATAAATTGCTTCTGGATCTATTCAATCTTCTTACGTGGCTCTCTAGATATACTACAAGACAAAACCTCATATTTATATAATAGAAAGAGTGACAAGAGTCTCAAAGAGGAGCTTTTTTTATCTCAGTTCCACTTATCTACCAACTTGCAACTGTTTTCAAGCCGATAGTAAGCTTGATAACCTCCATTTATCCTTTTCTCGTTGCTAGAATTACAATTGAGATTGTTATGGATGTTGATTCCTAGATATTTGTTTGAAGTCACTTCCTCCCAGGAGTTATTATCATAAATAAGAGTATCATAGGTGATATTGTCGATTTAATTACCAATATAGATCCATATTAATCATGGATCCAACATGCACTAAAAGGGATCAAATCTCTTCAAGTGCATACTTCTTTAAAAGTACAAAATTAGAAACAAATTTGCATCCCTCTCATCTCTTGATATAGCCGAATAAAGTTTCAATGGTTCTCTTTGTCTATTAGTGTGTGTGTGTGTGTCACTAAAACATAACATCTTAATCTAGACATTTTAACTATGAACTACATTGTCCATATTAAAATGGTTTTTTTTGTTATTAATATATTTTTAAGTTACATCAATATTACTTAATCTTGCATATTAAAATAGTTTTTCTTGACCATTTTGTTTATTATTATAAGTATTTGTAAATATCACATATTAATTTTATATTTAGAATTGAATGGCCCACATGGGCATAAAGTAGATGGAGATAGGGTGCTTTGTTGAGGGACTCCTTTGTGAAAAGCTCACTCGTTTGAAACTTTGTGGGAAAAAATCTAGCCATGCTAATGGTTGTTGACAACTTATATGCCCTTGGGTTGTAGCTACTCAAGCTATAGGTTAGGCGGTTAGGCATATCATTCATCTAATGACTCTCATCACCTAGCATAAAAAAATATTTAGAACTTAATGAATTACACATCTACCTCTTATTATTCTTAGTAGCATGCACATGATATTTTTTAATTTTTGATGCAGGATCATCATGGTTCCAAAATTTTGTACATTTAGTAGAATCTAGGGGGTCTTATGTTTTTCAAGAGAGTTGATTTCCTAAGTATTTAGGTAATGTGATTTTCAATGTTTGATTGATTTTAAGTGAGACATTTAAAATAGGATTTAATTAAATATTAAGAGGCATATTTGTAAATTTTCTCGAATGTAGGAGAACATGAGTGATTGATGAGTGATTGGTGTGGATTGAGATATTCTGAAATATTGTAAATCTTAGATTAGAAAGTAGTTCATGATTTTATGGATTTGAGAGGATCCTTAGGATTTAGCTGAATGTTGAGATCCTCAAGGGATAAAGAAGAGATTTTAGGAATTAATTGAGAACTTAGAGGATTTTTAGGATTTTTTTGAGTAACCTATGGATCTAAACTAGAATTGGTTACAGAACCTTTTGTATATAATTGTAAACCCTCAAAGGCATAAATATCAACATTCTTAGATAGGAGATTTGATTTTTATGCCTACGGGCATAGAGAGAGAGGAAGAGAAAAGGGCCATGTAAAGGCACATCAGGCCAAAGCCAGATTGTAAGTAGGTTTTTATTGTATCTGTACATTTATTGATTAATGAGAAATTGAATTCATGGTGACTATATTTCGTTTCTTTTACATGCTCAGTGATCTGTAACTAAACAAATTCGATATCTGTGAATAATTAATTGATTGCATGAATTCTGATTAAGGAGCAAGTCCTTTTGAGTGATAAAAGACTTAGTGGCTGGGTAGAATCTGTATGATTCCAGTCTGGGAATTAATTAGCTGTGAATGAAGCTAATGAGAGCGAATGAGTGCAGATAAACCCGTGTGCAGGTCAAAAGGAATAAAACAAGAATTCTAGCTGTAAATAGTATGAAAAGGTGTACAACGAGTGTGATATCGCTGGATAATATTCAATAACAAGAAAAAATCTTAGGAGAGATTCAATAACAAGAACAAAGTTCAGAAAAATGGACAGTGAGGTATGGTCTTCATGGTTTCAGTTAATTAATGATGAATTATTGATTGAAAGAAATAATATGAAGATGTTTGATTATTGTAGCCAAGAACAAGAAGAGTTTTTGATGATGATGGCAATGAACCTATCCAACTAGCAGTTGGAGGAAAGGAGAGAGGTGACTGAGTGCCGCAACCATAGCAGCAACGAAGCTCTAGAAGGTTTAAGAGAGTGAACCAAGAGAGAAAGAATACCTAGGAAGAGATCAAGCTCAAAGAGGAAGCTTGATAGGGTATTGAGTAGCAAGAGGATATTGCTACAAGAGAAGGCTATGTTGGAGATCATCGATCAAGCATGGATGAGCTCATGAGGAAGATGGCCATGGAGGGTCATATGAGAGGTTTTACAAATGCCATAAAGGTAAGATGAGTAATGAGGAGTGAGAAAGAAATATTGCAGTGATGAGAGTACAATTGGAGGTACTACAGGGATGGCTACAAGAGAAAGAGAATGAATACCAAAGATATGGATGGAGAATGAGGAAACGAGTTATGTTATCACTCTGCAATTTCCAAGGGTGTTTCAATGTGCTAAAAAGAAATATCAGAGGCAACTATCATCCACTTTTGGAGATTATGATCTAGCCTTCCTAATGCTCAGAGAGGGCCCTCTCTTAATTATTTAAATTTGTTTGTGTAATAGATCTTAGTCTAGTTATGTATGCTTAATTGGATTGGTTTTGATTTATTGATTCGTTGGTTGATTGGTGGAATCAATGATTTATATGAATAGGTGCCTTTCCATTTTCCATTGGGCTATGGAGTCAATATGCTTTTAAAACAGAACATAATCAAATTATAAAGGAAGTGTTACAGGGCAGGATAGGTGAGAAAACTGAGATCTCAAGGCTGAATGGTGAAATGATTTTCAATCAGGATCAAGGAGCAGTTAAGAATTCCTTAAACCAGATAATGAAGGAAGGTGAAGGAGGTCAATCAGGATCAGAGGGAAATTAATAATTCTCTAAACCGGATGTCAGAAGAAAACATAAAAATGTACAACAGTTCAAAGCACAGTGTAGATTTAAACAAATTCTGTAGTAAAATTCCTGTTATAACATTAAAATTTGGAACACATTAAAGTTTGTGGAATACTTTAGAAAAGAACATGAAAAAATTGAAATGTATACTTCACTGAGATAGCTCAACACATGAATCATGTAAACAAATGCCTTTATTACTTGATATGTCTGTCAATTTGAAACAGGGACAATAACCCTCAGGTAAATAGATCAGTTAGCTATTGAAATAGTCAGAAATCCATGCTCAATCGACCCTTGATACTTCAAATGATGAAGTATTTATACAAAACTTTAAAAAATATCCTATCAACTGATTTAGGATTTCTTCAAGGAAAATAAAATATCTTTATGCAAAAAGATAGTGACACCTATTAACTAACTGATATCTATCCCTATTTTATTTGATTATTGTTACTTGATATTTTCTTTCATCTGTATTCTTTCATTTATCTTCCTTTCACGCAGGCTGTCCTTTTTACCTGTGCATTCTTTCAACTATTTGCTCTTTTACCCTGGCTGATTTTCACTCTTTATAGTAAATCAGACCATTTCTCTCACGTTCCTTCATCTGGGAGTTTGATCTTCATCATACTCTCATAAATCTTATCCTGTTTCTATGTTTTTTTAGAAAAAGTGGATTTTACTAAAAGACATGTTTTAACTTCATGTAAAATAAAAGTGTGTCTTAGAGAGTGCTTAGTATGAACTTTACTATTGCTGGTGTAGATGTATTATCCCTGGTAACAATCATTGTCTCTGTCTACTCTGTTATCGTACATTTATTCAGTTGAGTAGAGCCTTCGAATTCCTATCATGTGAGACTGGAGTAAATAGGTTGGGACGAGTATCAAACTGTTTATCCAACTCTTGGTCTATTAATCACCTACAAAATAAAACAAATGTGAATGAAATCAAGGTTTTCAGGGAGGCGAGCGATGGCTTCAGTCATTTCAGAATTTCGCATAGCTAGGGAAATGGATAGAATAGCGGGGTTTCATATTTGAAAACTCTATGGTTTTTCGCACGACATAAGAGTCGTTTATCGCATTGGTATGGGGTGGAAAGGTGGTTTATCGCACAACACAAGGGTGTATTGTGGTTTTGGGAATGGGGACGCGATAAGATCTGGTGGCGTCGCGTGACAGGGGAGTGGGTGGATGAAACCACCCATTTCGCACCCCCCCTCGGCATTAATCATATATCATTGGGGGGATGCGAAATAGTTTATTGGGCATTACATCTAATGAATGGTGATCGGGTGACTGGAAGAGTAGGGGGTTCTGAGAGGTGCGGTCAGGAAAGGGTTAAGCAGAGGTTTAAATGAAAGCAATGGGTTAAATGAAAGTGGTAGGTTAAATAAAGTGGGACCCAAAAAAATATTAAAGCGGGAAGTTAATATGAAATGGGTCAGGGAATACATATGCAGGGTTTAAAATGATAGCGGGGGGGTTAAATGAAATAATGGGGAAATATATTAAACAAGAGGGTTATGTCAAAAGGGAAGTGAGACCCGATTTAATATATTAAGCGCTTTAAACTATGTCAAAGTGGGTTTTTTTGTTTTATTTGAAAAAATAAAGTTAGTCTTAAGTGGAATGGGGTTTTAGTAGGAGGAAGGGAATTTTCAAAGGGAAATGGTTTTTTAGGAGGGGAAAAAGGGTTAGGATAATGGGAAAGGGATTTAACAAGGGGAAATGGCTTAGAAAATGTTTTTGATCATGGATAAGCATAATGAGGCTTATATATAATCTTTGAAAAGTGCTCTACCTACCCTTTTTATTCATCCTAACATTTTTTATTTCCTTTATTGGGTGCATTTCAGCTTGCTAACCCTTTTATTTTCTTTTAATAAGTAAACTAACTTATTTCTAACCTTATATCTTCCAATGGCTCAGATTAAACTTATGATCTCATTTTTATTCTCTACCTAAGTACTGATCTACCAAGATTAAATAGTTTGATCAAATCTTTATTCACTAACTATCATGACATGAAATTTAAAGGCATGAATAAATCAAGATTAAACTATATGATCATCATGAATTGTGGCATTTTGGACAAACTGCACTCAAATTATTTGCAAAAGTGAAGTAAACTAAGAGTAGTGGCATTTGAATGTGTAACACTTTCAAAATTTATTTTTATTTATTTTTATGGGGTTCATATTTTTTATATTTTTTTATCTTTCTTTTGGTCCTTTAATTATTCTTTTAGGACATACCCTCTTTTAATTTTTTAATATGGGAAAACATTTGCAGAAAAGCAAAGGTATGCACAATTTTACAAGACTAAACACAGCCAATTCAAAATTATGATCCCTATTATAATAGGACCCTAACAGTGGCTCCACTTGGGGATGGAATCTCCTTGTTAAAATTATGAAATCTTTGTTAAAATTAGAACTTATGATGACAGGTTTTTTAGTAAGGGCTTCTTTGATTGCTTCAAAACACTGCTTAGCCTCTACTATCCACTTAAGTGTTGAATCCTTTTTTAACATGTTATTTAATTCTCTAATTAGTTCTGCTAAATTAGAAACAAATCTTCTAAGAAAAAATATTTTTCCTATAAATGATTGTAATTATTTAATGTTCCTAGGATGACTGATGTTTAAGATTGCTTATATCCTAGTTGGATCAATTCTAATTCCCTCTTTTGAAATGATGTTTCCCAGGATTTTTCCTTCCTCTAATCCAAAAAGAGACTCTTTAGGATTTAAGGATATGCTAAAATTTTTGCATTTTGTGAATACTCTTCTTAAATGATCTAGATGTTCATTATTTGATTTGGAAAACACAATGATATCATCTAGGTAAATGACTAAAAATTCATGGATTTCCTTTGCAAAGGCTATATCGATATCTCTTTGGAATTTTTCTCCAGCATTCATTAGTCCAAAGGGCATTTTCAAATACATGAAAGTTCCCTAGGGAGTGGTAAATGCAGTCTTTGTTTGCTCTTAAGGTTGGACTAGGATTTGGTTGTATCCAGATTATTTGCTAGTGTTTGTGCAAATAATCTCATTTGAACATCAAATTCACCAACTTCATGTAATTCAAAATAATCAGTCAATTTATTTACATGTTGTTGAGGAGTATATTGACCAGTACCATCAAACTGAAAATTTTTACTCTGGTAATCCTGTGGCATGGCATGTAAAGGGGCTTGTAAGATTAAAGGGGCATATCTGGATGCCATGGCTAAGACTTTAGCTTGATTGCGAGGTAAAGTAGTAGTGCTTAAAGATGAACTTGGAACGCTTGAAGATGAACTTGGAAGGATTGAAGATGAGCTTGAAACGTTTGAATATGAGCTTGAAACTTTAGGTTGAAGAGGATGTTTAGGTATGAATGGTTATATGGAATGAACTGTAGTGGATATTATAGATGAGGTTGTAGTAAATAAATTTGTATTTACATTTTCCAAAGATACTATAGAACGCTTAGGGGTAGCAACAGTTAGGGCATCTAATTCAACTGACTGTTGAAAATAGGCTTCATCTGTATCTTTAATCAAAGTTGAGGTCAAAACATCAAGTCTATAAAAAGTGTCTAGAACTTGTTCATCCAAATCAAGTTGTATAGTTTCCTTCTTTGCTTCAATAAATTGAATAAAATTGGGATCTATTACAATATCATAGATTGAGTTTTCAGATTTGGTTCTAAATAAAGAATTCTCAAATGATAGGGAACAACATATTAATGATGTGTTTGAGATGAGAAAAGTACAAAGGGAATTGGAGGAAAATTTATTTTTTGAATGTAAAATTACAGGTAGTGAGCAGAAGAGGGATGTTGCAGAGGGAGATATCTTAAAATATATTTAGGAAGTTTTGGAGATAGCAATGTCTAAAACAATATTTGTAGCAGTAAATGGATTAATTCCAGGTGAAAAAGCAGAATTTGAATCAAGAAGAGCTGGAAAAAGAAGAAGCAACAAATGGCAGAGTGATTTTCAGTTAGAAGATAAAGTGGACATGGAGATTGAAAGAATAAGAAGGTTAATAATGAAGGTGTCTCAGAAGAAGACAAAAGAAATAAAGCAAAGCAGCAGCAGCAAGAGAAACACATCAATAGATTGTGAGAGCATAGCCAGTGGGGCAATGCAGCATAAAGTATGGAAACCTGGAGAACAACAACAAACAACAACAAAAACAAACAATAGAAAGGAAGAGAGACAACCAAAGACAAATTACAAACTAAAGTTTGGGATCCAGGAGGAATTCCATCATCATTGAAGACACATGATTTGGAGATCATGATTATTTTCTACCTTGGGAGTCTGATGCAGGAGATCATGGTTCCAATTTTTTTTACATTTAGTAGAATCTAGGGGATCTTATGCTTTTCATGAGTGTTGATTTCGTAAGTCTTTAATTAATGTAATTTTCAATGTTTGAGTGATTTTATGTGAGACATTTAAAATAGGATTCAATTAAATATTGAGAGGCCTATTTGTAAATGTTCTCGAATGTAGGAGAATAGGAGTGATTGATGAGAGGTTGATATGGATTGAGATATTCTGAAATATTGTAAATCTTAGATTAGAAAGCAGTTCGTGATTTTATGGATTTGAGAATATCCTTAGGATATATTTGAATGTTGAGATCCTCAAGGGATAAAGAAGAGATTTTAGGAATTAATTGAGGACTTAGAGGATTTTTAGGATTTTGTTGAGTAACCTATGGATCTGAACCAGAGTTGGTTACAAAACCTTTTTTTATATAATTGTAAATCCTCAAAGGCATAAATATCAACATTATTAGATATAAGATTTGATTTTAAAGCCTACGAGCATAGAGAGAGAGGAAGAGAAAAGGGCCATGTAAAGGCATGTCAAGCCAAATCTAAATTATAAGCAGGATTTTATTGTATCTATACATTTATTTATTAATGAGAAATTGAGTTCATGGTGACTATGTTTTGTTTCTTTTACGTGTTGAGTGATCTGTAACTGAACAAATTGGATATCTGTGAAATAATTAATTGATTTCATGAATTTTGATTAAGGAGAAAGTCTTTTGAGTGATAAAATACTAAGTGGCTGGGTAGAATCTGTATGATTCCACTCTGGGAATTAATTACCTGTGAATGAAGCTAATGGGAGTGAATGAGTGTAGATAAACTTGGGTGCAGGTCAAAAGGAATAAAAGGCGAATTCTGGCTTTAGACAATATGAAAAGGTGTACAACGAATGTGATAACTCTGGATAAGATTCAATAGCAAGAACAAAGCTCAGGAGAGATTAGCACTAAAGAATACCGAACAAGCTCAAAAAGGGTAGCGTAAAGGAAATGGAGTTGCAGAGTGGTGACAATCGACAAACAAAATAAAGTTATTCGGAATAAAACTCTTAGAATTTTTCCAAAGGAAGAGATGGAACGGGCGATCGTGATTAAATCGTAGAAGTGATAGCGGGAGATGGACGAATGAGCTCACATCACATTTATCAAAATATGGTTTGCGCACATCGCAATCTACGTTCATTATATTAACCAGTTAAGCCATCACAAGTTAAATGAGATAAGTTGTGATGCGATGAAGAGGAGCCATGTGTCGATGGGGTCCATGCACATATCGCAAATCGCATGTAATATGGGTTAACAGTTAACGGAGGAAAGGTAAACTTGCGAAATGTGATTTGTGATGAAGTGCTAAGGAAAAGGTTTGGCGTTGAGATGGAATGATGAGGGTACATGTCAGTGGAAGGATTCATCGCATATTGTGTTCGGTATGATCTTCAATGAGGTAAATGTTATAATCTTCGAAGTCTTAAGTTTGACAAAGTGCGATGCCATGTATGCATTGGGTAAGGTAATGAAGGTGGCCACAGTATAAAGGTAAAACTTTATTATATTGAGTTTTAAACCCGAAATCACTTTTATAAATGAGCTTCCAGGAAAGGATATGAAATTATATAATGAGAATAAGTTGGGTTTATAAATGTTCTTAGATCATTATCAACCTAACCTCGGGTTTTGGGTAGACTAGGACTTAGATCTGCTAAGTTGAGCATTTGTGGCCATATGGCTGCATCAATTTTATTTTTAGCTTTCAATTACTTTTTTTCTCTAGAAATTGAATATTTTGTTCCATTAAAATATTTTCTTTAACACTTTATTTATATGTATAGATATATATGAAATTGATATTGACATCGATCTGCAAATAATTTATTTAAATAAATTACATCATGTGGACATATTTAAATATATTGCCTCATGTGGAAATTAAAATATTTTATATATGAGTGAGAGTGAGTGAAGTATTTGTACCACATTGTATTGTAATATTAACAACAAATAAAGTGATAGGAGTGATGTTGTGATTATTGATTTTTTATATTGTGATTTTAGTTCAAACTAACTAAACACACATAACCATTTTTGTTCTTTATTATATCACACATTGCTTTTCTATTTATAGAATACTTTATTTTTATTTTAAGAGGGACACATCAACTCCACATTGAGCACAGACCAAATTCCATATCACCCTCATATTTTTTTGTAGAATGCGCGTCTCGACGCAAACATGAATTTGTTTATTTTGGAATTTATAGTCATATCTATCTTGGAGTGGAAATATTGGAGGATTTTGAGCTTCTTCCTATGATCGAAATGACTCTTTGCCCAAAGTTCATCAAAATTTCATCAATGTAAAGGAGAAGAATTATGACCATAATAATGAGAGTAGGACCAAAAAAACGTGCATCTTCCAACCAACCCTCACTGGTCCTAAGCTTGGAAATAACATTCTCGCATAGCCTTGTCACAACAAGGCCCAACTAGAAAGGAACCATTATCTCTTCTATCCTCTTTCATATCTATGCTCTAGGAAATATGTCAAAAGTTTTTTTAAAGTTAAAAAAACCACAAAATAAATTGGTTTTTATTGAGGCATTCCTCTACAATGATTCCACGAGTAACAAGATGGTCCAAGGTTGAATGATATCTCTAAACCCAACTTGGTCTTTAGCTATTTTATGCTTTCAATTAAAGTTGAAGTCCTCATTTTCCAAATATTTTTATTTTATTCATGATAATGTTAAACCTTCCTTTGAATTAAATGTTATATTTGAAATATTTAAAAATGTAAAAAACCATTTAATTCACTTTATAAATTAAAAATAAAATAAATTTTTTTTTTGAAGTTGACCTTATTTTAACCACCATGATTCAAGAGAATGCCACGTCAACCCTAATTATTCATGAAAAATAGCCTAGCCATGTGATCATGATGAAGATGCTCTATAAGAGTCAATATTGTAACTCTAGTTAAGAGTTAAAGGGGTCAAATGTAACCACTAGTAGGCTATCGGGTTGTGTTATAACCAATCCACTATGAGGAAAGGGTTTCCATTCTATTCAGGTGCACTATGTTCCATAGATGAGAGGATTAGCTGAGAGTGGACGAGGAGAGAGAAAAAAAAGAATGTTGGTGCATTGTAGCTTCCCATGGGACACAAGTCTCTATTATTTGTACTTACATATATTTCCATTAAAAAGTAAGATAGAGCAAAGCAGTCTCACCTCCCAACTGGGTTTTCTCCCAAAAGGGTTTATCGGGTCATACCTTGTGTTATATAGTTGTGAATGATTGCATTTTTGTGTTCTCTATTTTCTACATTTTCAATATCACATGCATAAAAATAATAACTTAGTAAATCTAGAAGTCTAGTGAAAATCAATCTCATAATAAAGATTTCATATTTTTAGAATAATTTTAGAAAATCTATTGTGATGAAATATATAATGGAATATCCAAAACAATTTACAGATCATATTGGTATTAGAGCAAGTTTTTTGGGGTATATTATGGAGAGTTGCAAGGAATCTAGATAGGTTAAGTTGAAAGTCATAAAACCTGAGCCATGCCTAATGAATCTATTCATAACCCTCAAGACCCTACAAAGGAAATATATTTTCCATTGGAAGCACAAGTCACATACATAAACTATAATTTGGACATCTTCATCGAATCCATAACCAATGAGCTTAGGATATTTGGAAAATATGGAGGTTCTAACACAGTAAAAAAATATAAGGGAAATTGATAGAATAGAAGAAAAAAAATGAGGGAATCTAAGAAATGATGATGTTTACAGGTTGGAAAGGCACTTCTGCATAGGTATAAATGTAAAGGCATGTGTAATTTTCCTATGATCTCCTTATAACACTTTCTCTATTGTGGGAAAGTTGTTATTGTAACTTAACCTAAGTATAACTTAGGAAAAGAACATAATTTTTTATTTTTTTTATTGAACTAAAGTAAAGTTGGGAAAAGTGAATAATTTACTTTAGTTATTATGTTTTAATCTCAGTCCTTTGTCTCAACTAAGGCAAGATCTAATATTGGTTTTCAATCAATTTGGAGATTAGGGTTATGGATTTAGCTCAATCTAAAGTTATAAAAGAAAGGATAAGGAGAAGGACAAGACACATTACACTAGCACAAGATAGAGAGATTATTCTCAGTGAGTGTGTTTGGTTTAAGGAAGGGGAAGAAAGGAGATCTAAATCAACCAAAGAGGGTTGATTAACTAGATTAGATCCAGTGTTGTACGCAATTCCCTAGTTTTGCCATTTTCTCAAGAAGGAGGCACGAGTAATTTTAGATTTTAATGGAGAACTCATCTTGGGTAGAATGTGTATGTCATTTTCATGATTGAGATTCCTATTGTTTTATTTCCACTAAATTTTTGTGTAAGGAACGTAGTTGTGCATTTAAATTAGTATATGAATTTTTCTACTTGGAATTTAAGTGTTAAGTGTTAGGTTTGCAGAAATATAACAAGGTATTAAAACATAGACTCTAAGAAAATAAATCTCAAAATCATAGGAAGTAAGGTTTGTATATGATCTTCGGGCTAGGTTAAACTGCAATCGCACAAAGGTGGTTTTTTTTTCAAGGGATGAAATTATGTCAAACATCATTTAATGATTGAAGATGAATTTTTTAACTTTGGCCAACGAAAATCATAGCAACGATTGAAGAAAATAAAATAATCATAGTGAAGCAAGGCTAATTTAAAGAAAATAAAAGAAAAGGGAATGTTATTTGATGGTTGGTGTCCAATAATTTCCCGCTAGTGGCAACATTAGGGAGCTTTGCTATCATGAAAACCAACCAAAAAAATCAAGCTAGTAACAGGATCGAAAGTGGCATAAAGACAGAGATATTTCACAAATTCATACATGTGCATAAAACAACTTGAGGACTATGACAGTCCATGAATAAGCCGATTAGATGGAGCGGAGTGGAAAAGTTAAGTCTATATGCAAGGAACAAATAGATGTGTGTGGTCGGAAGCCAAGGGCCACATAAGAGAAGATTACCACTGATTACAAAAGATTCAAGACACTAGCCACCAACAATTATTTAAAATTAAGGTAAACAAAGTCATGAATCACCAACCATGAGATATTTTTGTACGTTGGCACCCACTCAACCACCAAAAATAGAAAAAGATAAAGTGTGATAGGGTGGAGGGGAGCCAAAAATAGCCATAAAAATGCATTATAATTGGTCCAGTGGTAATAAAAAACACCCATAATGACAAGAACAACATGAAATAAAGGAACAAAAGCCGATGGGATGGAAGCAAAATACAAACGTGGGAGGAGAAAAGGTACAAATCCCCAAAGAAATTGATTCACGATTAAGGCACAGATAATACATGCCCATGAACAAGTCTTGGGTTTATAGTTGGTTGTAATATTGCAACAGAAATAGGTGTGAATATTGTTGGTAGTGGAGACGCTAGCTACAACTATTAGTAGGAAAAACAATATCATGGGTGGTACAACAACCTCTAAGGGACAAAAACTAGGGAACACATACAATATGTCAATTATAAGGAGTAGAGAACATTTTGTAGGTTCAGGTGTGTCAGGGGTAGTGTTGACAATGAGAGATATTGTTTCTAGAGAAGTAGATTCTAGTAGTAGGCCAAAGTCATTTTTGAGGTTGGAAAGAGTTTAATAATGATGTTGGGATTGGAATAGGTCAACCCATAGAGGGAGAGAGGGAGATCATACCAATCAAGGTGTAAAAAAAGTATTCAATGCTTTTTTTATGGCATCAAGTGGTCTAAGGTTCAAGGAAAATTTAGATAGGGCATACAAATTCATTACATTGAAGAATGGGATAGTGTTAGTTCTCAAGGAAAAATTTCCTATGGAGTTTGCAACCATTATTATTATATCTTTTTCACATGCTACAACTTTGGAAACTCACAAATTGAAAGAAGTGAAGGAAAAAATTATAATCATGGATGTTGTGAAGGATCATGTGGTCCCTCACATATCAAATAAGCATGGTGCCTATGGGATGTGGATCACTCTGAAAATATTATATCAAAGTGATAAGCAAAACTGAAATTTTGTGTTGAGGGAGAAAATCCAAAAAAAAATATGACTGAATTAGACACTTGGAATTCATACCCCACAAGGGTGGAGAAAGTTTGAGAGGAGCTTAGAGATATTTAGGTAGCCTTACCATGGGATGAGCTTCTATAACAACCCTAAGTGGGTTCTCAAAACAGTCGGCTACCTTTGTAATAGGTTTTCTAGTGAGAGAACATCTACCATATTGGAACATATTGTGCAATGAATTCACCTAGAAGGAGCTCTAGGATAAATCCTTGTTTGGATGAAAAAAAGAAAGAGTGAGGATGATGAGAACCTTTATATTTCTATTCAGGTAATAAGAAGAAAATATTCGAGTAGTATGGGTGACGAGTCAATGTCAAAATCAAAGAATAAGAACCTTATTAAGGTTAAGTTCTTCGCTTGTCATAAGACATACACTATGCTTTACAATCTCCATAGAAGAAGAAACGGGAAAAGGACACAAATCTATTTGTAGCTACATCAATGGAATCTTAAGAGGAGTTTTATGGGAACATGGAGGTGTAATTCATGCTTGTTTCCTAGCCTACCTCAATTTCATTACCATTGTGTGTGTAGTTTCTAGATAGTAGAGGCATAAGGCATATGATGAAAGCACAAGATCATTTATAAAACTTCACTGAGTGGGACTCAGAACTACATATGAAATATGGTGATGATGACAAAAATTTCATTAAAGGACTTGGGACGATGATATTCCAACTTAACTTAGGGGGAAAGATGGAAGAGAAAGACACAATGTGGGTGTTGGAACTTAGCTGGAGTTTGATCTCAATCTCCATGATGGATAAGAAGGCTTTCTAGGATGGGAAGGTAATGATATGACCTAGTAAATATAGCTCTGATGAGGGACATGCTTTAGGAGTTAGAGAGAGAAATATGTATAGGATGAAGGGCCAAACTATTTGAGTGAAGGCATGAAGCATAAAAGTGACATAGAATAAGGATTATGAGGCTACAAAGGTTGAATACCTTAGAGGGATTTGATATTTAGGTTCAATAGGAGAGGATAAATCAAAAAATTATCCCAAATCTGTCAAGGTCTCTTGTTATGAGATGACCTTATAGGATATTGAGGAATATGATACTTTAGTAACCACGCTAAGGACTATTATATTTTGAGGATGTTTCTAGATCAAAGGTAGGAAACACTTCCATTTCAGAGGGAAAAACAATGGTAGAAAATGTAGGATCAAAGTCAGATCTATGTGAAAAAAGTACCTCCATCACTAAGAGGGAGTTTTGATTCTTGTAGATTTGGTAGGTAATTTTACATAGGCCTAGGTGTACAAGCATGAAGAAGTCGCCCAAGATCTCCTTAGAATACTTTCCCAAGTGCAAGAAAGTTGCTATTGTAACTTATCCTAATTCTAAAAAACACATGATTTTTATGTTACCTTATTGATTTAAAGTAAAATTTACAAAGTAAATAATTTATATAATTATTCTGTTTTAGTCACAGACCTTAATCTCAACTGAGGTGAGATATAAGCTTGGTCATCATTCACTTTGGATATTAGGGTTAGGCTTTAGCTTGACGTAAACCTATCAATGCAAGGCTAGGGATAAGGAGAAGACATAATACATCAATACGAGATTGAGATAGACTTATGTGTGAGTGTGTTGGGTTCGAGTAAGGGGTATCAAGGATATCCAAATTATCCAAGGATGGTTTATGAGTTGTATTAGATTCAATGTTGTATGTAATTTCTTAGTTGGGCAATTTTCATAGGAAGGGACCCCAAGCAAGTTCAAAGTTTAATGAAGAAATAGGATTGAGAAGAATTTGTGAATCATCATTAGGGAAATTTTGAGGTCTAAAATGGGCCTCCTAAGTAAATTATAAAGTATTATTGGAAATAATAAAATAATATTAGATTACATCATTGAATTTTAGAGGGAAAAAATAAAAAACTACTTTTTCAACTCTTATTTTCAACTTATCTCCCTATGGGTTTACTCAATTTTTTACTGAGAATAGTCATTGGATGCATATTTTAATTACTCATCCAAGGATTACCCATGTTTCATACTTTCAATGGACCCTGCTACGCTAAAAATGACAAATACATGAAAAAATGTGATTACAATCACATTTTTTCACGTATTTCTCATTTTTCATGTAGCAGTGTCCATCGAAAGTACGCAACATGGATACTCCTTGGATGAGGAATTAAATTTTTCATCAAAAAATTACTCCCACTCGAAATTTGAGTAAAATATTAGGGAGATAAGTTGAAAATACAAGTTGAAAAAGTAGTTTTATCATTTTACTATTTTTTAATCTTTTTACTTTTTTACCCCAAAAATGGTGAATCATCCCCCATGGGTGACATCATCATCTTGAATCCTTAGCTTGGCTCTTATAAATTTTATTTTGGTTTTAAATTTTTCTTAAGAGGCCCATTTTAGACCTCAAAAGTTCTCTAACGTGTCATGATTGAGACTAGTAATATTTTCTTCTCATTGAACTTTTGCGTTAGGAACGTAACTGTGCATTTAAATTAGTAGATTTTTTTTCTAGGGATATTAAGTGTCGGGTGTTAGATTTGCTAAAATGTGACAAGGAAGAACCTAAAAAGGAATTACCTAGTTTAAGTGTTTTGAACCATTAATATTCCATACTTAAAATGGAAGAAAAGGTCCACACCAATCCCTATCAAGGCGGAATTTACCTGATGAAGTTAAATCACTAATTACAACAATTAGAAGTTTATTTTAGTGTTCATTATATAGAGTAAAAGTAGATTATTTTATTTAATTAGCTAAATTATAGGGCCATGCCCTAATCTGATGCAAAATCCACATGGAGACCCTCAAGTTGGAGCGAGATCCTCTAGTGACTAAGTGGGAGGTTTTCAAAACTCTCATAAAGTCATAATTTTACTCTATTGGGTATGTAGAGGACTCGTGGATCCGATGGTATTTTTTTAAGAAGAGAGAGTGGAAAAGTGTACAGGAGTACACCACATAATTTAGAAAGATGGCCATAATGTTGGAAATATCCCCAAAGAACCTAGATGTACTCCGCAAGTATTTTGGGGTGGGGAATACAAAACCATATGTGTAAGAAATTTATGCTATTCAAATCTATAATTGTGGAGGAGGCTTATGTATAGTCATAGTACCTAGATAACATAGACTAGAAGAAAGGGAAATTAAGTGGGTGAAAGTAGAAGAAGCACCAAGAAGCTTCGAAGGAGGGGAAGGAGAAGTAGAAATGGGGAAAAGATAAAAATACAACATCCACAACACACTAGTGAAAATATCACTATGATCACTACAAAAAATAACATTGATGATACCATAGAGGATAAGTGTTAGAAGTTGCATCTAGATCTCAACCCAAAGAATATAAATAAAGAAGCTAAGAAGAAAAATCTAATGGAAACAGATTTGGAAATTAAGTGGAAAGTAGATCAAATGTGGATGAGAAGATTGTTCGTACATTAATGGAGAATCTAGTGAATATAATTAAGCTTTAGAAATAACAAGAGAAGAAAATTACCAAAGTATTCCATTTAAATATAAAGGTTAAGAAGACAAACATTGATGCTCTATTTGACTCAGGATCAAAAGAATTTCCATAACAGTATATCTAGTCAAGAAACTAGAACTAGAGAATCATGACCATCCTAGCCCAAATCCATTAGGATGGATCAATAAGTAGGAAAATATAAAGGTAACCATACAATGTAGAATCAAATTTACTACCAGTGCTAACTATGTTGATGGAGTAGAATTAGATGTATTTTCATTAGATGTATGTGGTGTTGTGTTTGGAAGCCCCCATATATACATGTAGGTGGAAATATTCATGTGGAGATGCAACCAATACCTCCTCATTAAGGATGGAAAATACTTCATCATCGACATACACAAGAGAAAGTCGAAGATCCCATCACTAAGTGCCCACTAGGCCAAAATGTTGATCAATTTTAGCAAGAGATATGTTTTATTTCTTTTACTATAAAATCAATATGCACAAGGGTCCATGAGAGCTAAGTAATCCCTACAGGGGTGTACTAAGGAACAAAAATAGTAATTAGAATATGTTTCATAAGTGTGCATCATTTTGTTCTAGGAGCTTATGCAATGCACCAACTATGTGTATGAGGTTAAAGAGTGATATATAGTGCCCTTCTATAGATTAATTTGTTATTGTTTATTTTGATGATACAATGCACACAATGCTACCTAGAAGGATCACATCTTACATATGATATAAATTATAGAGACATTAAAGAATCACTGACTACTAGAAAATATCAAGAAGTGAATGTTTTCACAACAGTATTTGGTGTATCTAGGATATTTAATTGGGGCATAAAAGTTGAAGATATATATTGACAATATAAAGGCCATCATGAAGTGTTTAGTGCGTAATAATTTTTTTGAGGTCTACAATTTCATTGGGATATCACAATACCTTAGGAAATTCATAGCCTCGTTTTCAACAATAACAACACCAGTCCACACCATACTAGTAAGTGGCACGAGTTTCTAGTGGGGAAATGGTAAAAAAAGGGCCTTTAAGGAATTAAAGAAGAAGGTTAGCGAAACACAAGTTATAGCATTACTAAACTTGCAATAGCCTTTTAAAGTGGATATATATGCAAGTGGGTATGTTATGGGAGTAATCTTCATGCAAGGAAGAATGCCTATATGCTACCATTTTGAAGTATTTCATGGGGTCATTCTCAAATACCCTACATATGACAAGGAGCTATATGCCCTTGTGCAAGATATGAAGAAGTGGAAACACTATATTATGAGAAAGGAGACAATAATTCACATATATATCCAACAAATACTATACTTATAAGCCAAAAATAAGCTACGGTAGACAAGGAATTAGAAGTGGTTAGGATTTATATAGTAGTTTCATTTAGTGATAAAGTACAAGAAGGGTGACACAAACAAGTTGGATAACATGCTTTCAAGGCCAACCACATCAAAGACTATAGCTTTTGAAACTCTTATGCACATGGATCCTTTCACCCATGATACATATATAGGGACATACGTAGACCGTGAAGACTTCAAGGCGGTGTCTTAGTAGCTGCAAAGCCATATTCATGTGCACGATGATGACAAAAATTTTGAATATTGTCTCCATAATGGGTTACTCTCTAGGTTATATAAGTTATGTGTTCCTAAAGGTAAGCACCGACAACTAATTAGAGAGACTCACACATCCATGGTTGCAGGAAAATTTGGTGTAAGGAAGATAGTGGCCAACTTGTAAAGGTATGTGCATTGGCCCTATATGCAAGAAGAGGCCGCTAGGTTCATAAGGATATGTATGCTTTGTGTTGGAATGTGTTTTCCTTGATGGCAACTTACTTGATGAAATAAGATTGTTGGAAATATGATGCAATGTGTTGTCTTTAATGGCAACCTACTAGATGAAGTTGTCCTTAATGGAAACTGACTTGATGAGTTGTCTTTGGATGGAAACCTACTTGACGAAGTTGTTCTTGATAGAAACCTGCTTGATGAGTTGCCTATGATAAGAAACCTATGTGTTAAATATGTAAGGAAGATGTATCTTGTGTTAAATAAGGAAGGATGATGTATCTACAGATCAGCTCAGAAGTAACAGAAGAAAGGAATTCCAGTAAGTGCCAGAGAAATGATAAATATGACTTGTCACAAAGCATATGTGAGTTTGTAAAGGCGAAGTAGCGTATGTACGTGGAAAAGTACGTGCCAAGTCGCGTATGCCCTTTTGCGCTCCAAAATTAGAATACCAAGGGGCATTACCATGGTATTGACCCATTGTATTGAGCGCTGGATTATCTATTTGATCCCGTCCAGGAATACCATCGGAAGTTGTGTGGTTTTGGCTCATGGTATTGATAAAGGCTAAACCTATATAAGGAGAAGAGGATCATAGTGCAAGGGGTGCATGAGTAAGGGTTGTTAATGAATAAATCTCTCTAAGTAATATCTGCATGGATGAACTCTATTCTTAATTGATAGATCTGAATCTATGATGCACCTATGAATACAATGATGGATGAAGAAAATGATGAAGAGGAATCTCTAGATCTTAAATGTCTTTGTATTTTCTAGATCTGTTAATGGAATGTTTAGATCTGTGATCTGGCGAATGTCTGCTGAAGAAGAGGATGAGATATCAATTGCTTATCTGATCTGAAGAGCTGCACAGTCCTGAAATGTCTGAAGATCTATACGCAGGTTTGTGGTAGAGAAAGCGCGTATATACGCGGGTTGGCTTCAGCAAAAGCGCGTATGGAATGTGAAATCAGTTCTGAAATATGTGCAGATGTATACACAGGTTTGTTTCTGTGAAAGCACGTATACACGCAGGTTCAATGAAGTAAAAGTGCGTATGAAATCTAGGGTTTTGCTGAAGTGTGTGGAATGAAATGTCTGATCTGTTCTATTGTTTTACTGCTATCTGTCAATGATGTATTCACACAGATCTGGGTTGTTTGAATGTTGATTATGCTGCTGATTATGTTGATTAGAGATCAAGTTGTTGGTTGATTGGCTGATGGTACAAAGAATGAATTGATGAGGTTATGAGGATCAGTTTGATGTATGATGAGCTTAAATGTGTGGAGTGGGTCCAGTCTGAAAATCTGACGAAAAGTGGCCTACAAGGTGTGTTGTATGGAAGCTGGTGGATCCAGTATGAAAATTGATGAAACGTGGTCCGCAATGGTGCTGAGGGTCGAAGCCTTCAGTAAGGGGGTTGTAGCTCCCTTCCAGTGGTAGCTGGTAAATGAGAGCAGGGGGTAGTAGCTCCCTTCCAGGAGAGGCTGGTAAACGAGAGCACGGGGTTGTAGCTCCCTTCCAGGAGAGGCTGGTAAACGAGAGAAGGTTGTAGCCTTCTGCAGGTGGGTGTCTGCATGCTGGTATGAGTCTGCACCAGTACATAGTTGTAAGAAGTTTTCTTTATAATAAATATTGAAGACTGAGACGACGACAGCAGTGGTTTTCTCCCGAATTGGGTTTCCACCTTAAATCCTGGTGTTCATGTGTGTTGCTTATGTGTGATGATTTATTCTGTTCTTACTGCACATTTTTACTGCTTACTAAACATCTACTTAATGAATGATGCAATGAGGAATTATCTACATAATGAGATCTCTGGTAATACACGAGTTTCATTGAGGATATCTGCGTGTATACGCGACTTGGGTTCATTAAAGTAGCATATGGGTTTTAGAGAAAGAAAAAGTAAAAAGTTTTCAGTCCGCACTAAATAATGATTCACCCCCCCCCTGTATTTTTCCCAACACTTTGTTGTACCAAAAATCCTAGTAATAGAAAATAAAGTCTATACCATCCCTTACCTATAACCACTCATCCTTGGGAAAGCATTTACATTGACTTTGTGGGAGGTTTACCAAAATCCATGAAGGGACATGACTAACTAGTCATGGTAGTTTATAGGTTTAGAAATATGTGTGGTATAATGTATTATAAAAGGAGAATTACAAGGAAGGAAGCAACAAACTTGTTTTTTGGAAAAGTTTGGGTGAAATTTGAGATACCATGGAACATCATTTTGGAGAGGGAGACAAGATTTCTCAGTGCATTTTGGGTGACATTGTGGGAGAATATGGACATGAATTTAAAGAAAACTACAACATTCCATCCAAAGGGTATTATGACATAATTAGATATCTAAAGCTTATTGGCCCTAAACACGAGATCAAAATATAACATGGGCCCTTTTAAGGTGAACCTTGGCCTCCATGTCAAAATTTAGTACCATTATGAGGTTTTTTTTTTGGGTGATTAATCTTATGGTACTAGCCATTCTCAAACGATAAAACAACATACCTATGCCAAATATGAAAACGTTTGGGTCACAGGGCCATAAGCAATGCTATAAATGGGTAGCTTGTCTAATATGGTAGATAATTATCCCTTAATTGAGATGGTTTGAGCACCAAGGATGTGCCTTGAGCCCTTAGTGATAATTGTGGAAGAAATATATGAAGAAGGATATGGTCAATAAAGAAAAACAAGGGATGTGGATCTAAATTAATCTTTTACTGCTCATAATCCATTGATGAAACTTTTAACACCCTAAAAACCCTCTAAATGGAATGTTTGGCCTTAGAGTGAGATATGGGAAGTATTATAAAGTATTGTATATGTCCTAATATATTAACCAAATTCATGGGATAAAATAATTTTTTTGAAGATCTAAATAATGTTTTTAAGTCTCATGATCTATGAACAAGTCATTCAACTACTATCCATGCCATTTAAAGACCTCATGATTGTTAATGTCTCAAGACCCATCCATTATGTCAGAAACGTTCTAATAGTGACCATGTCTCAAGTGGAAGCCAACTATTAATCTTCTTAATGATTTGTGTGATTGCTTAAGTTGTCAATGATGGATTATAAGCCCTAGAATTACAATTTAGATCTAAAATGCCTTACTTTTCTTCTTCAACTATGGTTAAGGCCCATGGCTTGTATGCAAAGTATCTTAGTGTTTCCCATATACCACTAAGACATTAATGGTTCAAGTATGTTTGGTGTTTTAACGCCTAGTTTAGGGATCAATGTTAGAAGAATCATTTTAGGAAAAATTATTGGGATCCATCTCTTATGTGTAAAACTTCCTAATGGTGTCTATATCCCATTCAAGGAAAACTTTACTTTCTATAAGTTTTATTGTGGTTGTTCGGGATATCCTTCAAGTCCCATATAACCTATAAGATTCATTCTAGGGTCAACAACCTTATTTTTCTCCCCAAATCATGGTTGAGACCATAATACCCAACCCTTCTATATAAGAATCCTAATGGAAACTATATCCACTAATCTAAAAATAACACTCTAAGAAGACTCATGTTATAGTTTAAGTCCTTGATCATTACTCATTATCCTAATAATCATCATCAAGTGTCTAATTACATGGTTTTCTCCCATAGCCGTGGTTAAGTCATCAACACACATCCTTAATGAATAAAATGTTGTAATTTTATCCATATCTTAGTTGGAGAATAATGATCCCCTATAGAGGACATGTTATGTGGGTGTTAGTGTCATTTATGGCCCTTGATCCCCAGATGTTTCATTTAGGGATGAGTTACATTATATTCCTCCCTCGATCATGGTCAATAATTTAAGACCCATCCCTAGCATGAAATACCTCATAATGGTATTCATATTATACATGGAGGGAAAATATCACTTCTAAAGAAACTATACTATGGTTTGAGTCATCATAAAGTGCTTATTGTCCTCATTTTATTATGGTATAGGCCTTGACAACCATCCATATTATGCAAAAACCCTTGATAACATTTGTGTCTCACTTTTATCCCAAAGATCCAATTTAAAGGATATATGTTGTGGACCAAGGCCTTAATCATGACCCATTAGCTCAATAATCTTAATTTAAAGCATAAATGCCTCAATTTATCCCTTATCCATGATCTAATACCCATCCCTCATGAAAAGAACATCACATTATTATTGATATCCCAATCTAACGGCACAAATCTCCTATATAGGGCACTTTATATGGTTTATGGTTTGTTCATAGATCCCTGTCCATTTTAGCTATCTAAAATTAAATATTACATAATGAAATTCAATTGTGTTAAGAGTCACTTTGTTTTCTCAAAATAGTAAAACTTCTCATAACTTGCCTATCAACTAATAATGAGATGAATAACAAATTAGGGTAATCATATATTCAAATAAAATAATTTTCATTTTTTAACTAGTTTCTTGATTTGTGAAGCCTTAAAAATATCCTTCTTATATTTATGTATTATTTTATTATAAATTTTATGATAATTTGTTGTTCGAATGGGGCAACATTTAAATTTATTTTAATATTTTAACTTATAATTAATAGTTTTTTTTAATTATAAGTAGTTTTATTATTTTATTATTTTCATTATTTTTTTTAATTATAATAATATTTATATGGGGATGTATATTTTTTCTATTTTAAAAAATTACTTTTATTAAAATTGTAAAAAAACTAGTAATAATAGTAGGGTCACTTTAATTAGAAATTGCCATGAAAATGAAGTGTTTTACACAAACAAGTTTGAGATTCAAATCCCTCATATTTACTCCTGTTTGCTAGAGGGGCATGCATATGTGTATGCATCAAGAGGCTATAGTGATAACAGTGGAAATTGACCTCGTGTTAAACTAAGAGGTTATATTGGTAGCCGCCAAAATACACCATGTGTTTCCACTCCTTGTCATGCGAGTACGAAACTAACTGAGTTGCACATTCCTTTAGTCACAAAACATAACACCTATTAATTTCCTAATAAGGATAAATAATAATTAAAAAACTATATCAAAATAAAAAATTTAACAATATAAATTACAATACATTATACTTGGACATGATCAGTGAATAACTTCTCTATAAAATGAAGTACACATATTCTCCACAGTGATCTATGAGTCTATCCTTACATGTAAATATTTAATTTTATTCCAACTATGTCTATATAACATTTAGATAAAAAACTATATTATATATCATTTTTGGGATTCAATTGCCTCAATTAAATCATTCATCTATGACAATTTCCATGAGAGATAGTCGTAACTGACTAATTTCTTATTATTTTTTATTCAATACTTTAATTAAAAAACTATAGTTAGAAAATACAAACTTCTAACCATTTCTATTTCAAGGATTAGAAACTTATCGAAATTTAAAGTACAGTCATTTTTCATAATTATTTTAATGGAAACTGTCAGGCGAGGACGTAACTCCATAGAATAATCATATGAATTGATTTAGGGTGCTTATGAATATATACATGGAGGTGAGACTATTAGGTTTCATTTCCCAATCTCTCTTACACTTCCTTATTTCTTATTTTACACTAATGTACAATTTCTCCCAAACCCTTAGGATTAGGTGTCAACATTTCCCCCCTTCCCCCTTAATATTAAGGGATGTTGGTGAGTCCAAGAATCGTTCTGAATTTCTAAAACTTTTCTTTTCCAAGCGCTTTGGTGAGGATGTCTACAGTCTACTCATTTGTGGAACAATGACGTAGATGGATTGTTTTGGCCTCAACATGATGTCGAATCAGATGGTATTTTGTATTGATGTGCTTCGTTCGATCATGGAAATTTGGGTTCTTGTCCAACTTTATTGCAGAAGTGTTGTTGATCATGAGTGGAGTTGAATGCATTTATTTCATCTACAAATATTCTAGGATTTTTTGGAGCCACATAATTTCCTTTTTCGCTTCAGTTGTTGCCACATATTCAGCCTCAGTTGTGGAATCTGATGGAACTGACTGTTTGCGTGATCTCCAAGAGACAACTCCTGATCCAATTCTCATAGTATAACCTGAAGTAGACACCCTAGTTTCTTTGTCTCCATCAAAGTCTGAGTCAGAGTATCCATTCAAGCTGAAGTTGCCCATGTGTGTATATTTGAGTCCAAAGTCTTGAGTCCCTTTTAAGTACTTTAGAAATCTTTTTGCAGCAGACCAATGTCCTTCATAAGGTTTTTGCATAAACCTGGAGAGGATTCCAAAAACAAATGAGATGTCTGGCCTGGCA
The DNA here is from genome assembly GCA_034641835.2 of Pinus albicaulis. Lineage (NCBI taxonomy): Eukaryota > Viridiplantae > Streptophyta > Pinopsida > Pinales > Pinaceae > Pinus > Pinus albicaulis. The sequence goes on along the minus strand of CM076581.1, from coordinate 1,549,493,015 downwards.
GTAGTCAGGTAGATGAGACTTCCTACAAGTTTTCTATCAAGCTTTTTATACTTCATTGCATCCTCAAATTATTTCCCTTCAAAGGATGTGAGATTCAAGTTTTGTTCCATTGGAGTGGTTAAAGGATCGCATTCATCCATTCCAAACTTATTTAATAGATCTCTAATGTACTTCTTCTAAGAAAAGAATATAAATTTAGGATGTTGAGTTACTTCAATACCAAGATAGTAGTGAACATAGCCAAAATCTGTCATTTCAAAACCTTTCTTCAATTCCTTCTTTATGGATGCAATAAAACTCTCATTGTTCCATGTCATCAAAAGATCATCTACATACACCACAAGATATAAAACTCTTTTTTCAACTTTTTGACAAAAAAAGTTGCATCGTTAAGATCAGAATTTTTGAAGTTAAGTTTCAGAAGATGCTCAGTTAATTTATCTTACCAGGCTTGCGATGGTTTCTTGAGGCCATATAAGGATTTTATAAGCTTGCATACTTTGTGTTCTTGTCCCTTCACAAAAAATCCTTCTGGTTGGGACATAAAAACCTTCTCATTTAGATATCCATTCAAAAAGGAAGTTTTTACGTCCATTTGATGGAATTTTCAACCATTCTGAGCTGCTAAGGTAAAGGGTGTTTGAATGGTAGCCCATTTTGCTGTGGGGGAAAAATTTTCCTCATAATCGACCCCTTCTTTATGTGCAAAACCTTTTGCCACAAGCCTGGGTTTGTGCTTGTCAAGTGGGCCACCCACTTTGTACTTGTTCTTGTAGACCCACTTGTAGCCAATTGGTTTGGTTCCCAATGGAGGATCAACCAGATTCCAAATGCCATTCTTTATCAAGGCATCATACTCCTTTTACATCACTTCATTCTATTCATCATGAGAAGCGACTTCTTTGAAGGAAGTTGGTTCAAGATCTGTAGAAAAATTCAATTCACAATTATAAGAAACATCCATATCAACGGGTGAATCAAAATCATCTACATCACCTCCATTTTTCCTAGTGGAACTTCTTGTTCCTCTATTTCCAACCTCATCAAGACGAACATTTTCCAGTGTCTTTGTCAACCATTTTGGGGGACCTTTCTGAGATGGCCCACGCTGCTCATTTGACTGAGTTGATATTGAATCAAGATCCAGTCTCCTAATTCCAGCAATCACATCATTCAAGGTGTCATCCGTGGTTGGTTCTTCATGTAGGGAAGAGAGTTCTTTGGAAGATGATTCCACATATTGATTAAATATAGGAACCCCCCCCCCCCCCTCCCTTCAAGATGTGGAATTTGATTATCAAATTCTTGAAATGACTTTGCATGTGTGAATATACCCAAGTGATCAAGATGCCGCTCAACAACATCGACAGTCTTAGAAGATTAAAGGAATATGACATCTCTAGATACTACAAAATTCTTATTGACTTCATCATAGAGATGATATTCTTTGGAGGTATTGGAATACCACAAGAAGATACATTTTCAACTTCTAGCACCAAGTTTATTTCTTTATTTCTTAGGTATCAAAGAAGAACAGGTGGAACCAAAGACCCTGAAATGATTTACCGAACGAATGTGTCCATGTACACATCACATAGAACTACTTCAGCCCAAAACATCAATTTTACATTCTTGAAAAACATCATGGAGCGAACCATATTTAAAATTGTCCTGTTCATTCTTAGCTACATCATTCTGTTAGGGATTATAGGGAACGGTTGTTTGATGTTTTATCCCATGTTTGCAAAGATAGTTTTCAAATTCATTTGAAATGTATTATTTTCCATTATCAGTGCGCAAAGAGCCAATATGAGTTTGTGCATCATTTTCAATCCATGCAAGAAAATTCTTGAATGTTTGAAAAGCATCATATTTGTTCTTCAATAAGTAAACCCAACACATTCTGGTGTAATCATCAATAGGTTTCATCATATATTTATTTCCATTTTTAAAATCAAAAGGAATTTGGCCACATAAATATGAATGAATAAGCTCAAGTTTTCTATGTGCTCTAGAATGTGAATCATGAAAGGACTATTTGCTATGCTTTCCTAGAATACAAGCATCGCATTTCCTAAGTTTCCTAGGAATTGTAGGCAATCTAATAACACCATTTTTCTTCAACAATTGAAGGCTCTCATAGTTTAAGTGTCCAAATCTAGCATGCCTGATAAAAGACTTGATGAGAATGTACCTTCATCATGATGAGAACTAAATGCAAAGTTTTGTGCATGAGCAGAGGTACCTTGCAGCTTTACGAGTCTTCCTTCTTCTATTCCTCTCATGATAAGTGAGCGATCTGATGCTTTTTTTACCTCAACCTTGCCATCAAACATGTGAATGGAGTGTCCTTGCTAGCACATGTGGACCAAGGACAACAAGTTTCTCCTCAACTCAGGGAGTTATAGAACCTCATGTAGAAGATGGTTTGGAAGACCAGACAACTTAAGCCTAACTATGCCAAGCCCTAATCGCTTGAGATTAGTTTTGTCTACAAAGTATACTGATCCATCAACCTTGCCAGTAAATTCTTCAAAAAAAAAAATTCTAAAATTTATGTGACATGTTGCTCCTGAATCTAGCAACCAATCATCTCTCCAAGAAGTAAGTGAAGAATTAAACAAGTCTTCGGTTACTCCAATGTTACAATGTGATACAACATAATGACCGGATTCAGGTGCTTTACCTTTGTCTCTCTCATGAGTTTTACATTTTTCTTGATTTATTTCCTACTCAATTTTGTTCCAAGGCAGCTTACATGTAGACGCATCATGCCAATATCTATTGAAACGTATCCAATGAAGATCAAATTTTTCACTTTGATCTTGTCTGCCCTCCCTTCCTCTGAAATTTCTTCTTCCTCGTCCTCTTCGGCCACCTCTTCCTCTAGAAGAATTTTGAACATGAATCTTCTCTGTATGTGTGAAACATATAGCTTCTTCAGAAATACAAAGGGGTTGTCTTCTTTCCAAAAGCCTTCTCTCTTTCTGCAAACTTTTTCTCAAGGGAGTCAAAGGTGATCTCCTCGAGATTTCCACTTGCTTGCAATGACTCAGGGTAGTGTGAATAAGTGGGATAAAATGCCTTAACATAAGCTATGAGAGGTATGTCAACTTCTACGCCTGTATTTTTAATGTCACGCATCATAGATTTTACTCTTTATGCTAAAGCAAGAGGGTCATCATTTTTCAATTCAAGGCTAAATTGCTTAATCTTTAATTGAACAATTTGAAGTTCTGAATGTGAGTCATAGAATTCTTTTAATTTCCTCAAGGCTTCATGGGCATTTGAAAATGGTGTAATATGGTGACTCACCCCTTCATTTACAGAAGTTGTAATCAAGGTATAGGCCTTGCAATTCTTGTTTCCCCAAATGATGATCTCCCTGTCTGACGTGGGCTTTGTTGGTGCATTGTCTCCTTCTCCTTCACAAATTCCTGTCCACAACTCATTAAAAATGAGAGTCTGCTTGATTTTTTGATACCACTCACGATAGTTCTCCTTGCAAGAGAGAACTACTCCCACAATAGATATGAGTGAATGCATTGTAAATATGTACTGTAAAAAAGAATGTAGCCTACTGCAAAAAAAACTCAGTTATGGTTTAAAAAAATGTAGTCTCCTACAAAAAGAAATCAATTCTGGTGTTGATTTTTTTGTAAAAAAAATAAATTCTTTTTTTTAGAGGTGTTATGTGGGGGAGGTCGAACGTGGGGGAGGTTGGACCTCGGAGAGGTTGAATAACAAGATGGCAGAGCTTTAGGAAGTGACAGCACAGGGAGAGACGAGCAGAGGGAGGGTGGAGGGAGCGAGGAGGAGCACTACGGAGGGAGGGAGGGAGGAGGGAGGAGTGCTGCGGAGGTAGGAGCGCTGCGGAGGGAGCGAGGAGGGAGCAGCAACGTATGGAGGGGAGCCCGTAACAGCATATAGAGGGGAGCCCGTAGACCAGCATGAAGTGGAAGTTATGTAGCAACAATGAAGGCCAAGGTGCAACAGCAGTGAAGTTATGCAACAACGTGAACTTTATGGGAGTGTGAGTGCAGTGCTGCAGTTCAGCCCTGCACAAAGGAGGCCTCACACACCACAACAAAAAAAAAAACAGAATGCAATAGTGGTGATTTTCACACACAAAAACATTTACACATAAGGAGCAGCTCTGCCAGGTGCTCGCAGAGAGCGAGAGCGTGAGTTACACGGGCAACAATGTCAAAAACAGAATTGACTCTCATACCATGTCAAGCAAAGAGGTAACTCCACAGAATAAATCATATGAATTGATTGAGGGTGCTTATGAATATATGCATGGAGATGACACTGTTAAGATTCATTTCTCAATGTCTCTTAGATTTCATTATTTCCTATTTTACACTAATGTACAATTTAGCCCAATCTCTTAAGATTAAGTGTCAATCATAAACTAGGAAAAAGAACGATGTGAACTTCTTAGATTTTCAGTCCAACTTAGGAAATCCACTTGCTTTGAAATTCATATGAATTGAAATATCGAAGATGGTTACCAGACCATTGGCTGTTATGATTTTCGGGTATTTTAAGAGCCTATGTCTGTTGGACAGATGGAATGCTTGATTAAAGGTAGAGCTGTTTTACTTTGGGCAGTGTGCAAATGGAATTTTTAATGTAGAAACGCACATCGTAGGATACAGATCATAGGCCTGAATAGCATAATTTATATATTTCATCGACCGAAAGCGATTTGGATGGATGGAAGCCACACAACGTTTCTTGGGAATGCACGAGGACATATATCTATCTAGTAAATATTAATCACTATTCACTGACTTAATAATTAGCTTACTAGTTTTTCATTTTGTATATTGAATATTATTTTATTGATATGACATCCTCCACAATTTTGCACACTCTTTTTTCTTACCTACATGACACCATTATTATCAATACTTTGGCAGGAGTGTTGGATCTATCTTTTTCTTACATATATGACGGCGTCGTCGATCAATTGTTTGACATGAATGTTAAATCTATATTTGAGAAAGAAGTTTGAAAATGGAAAGAAAGTGCTCTGCATGTGCAAAATGCACATGGATGGCATTTCGGAGATGTAAGTCCACTAAATTGGCAAGTTTTTAAAGCTATTACGTCAGAAAACTTATTGCATTCAACTTGTGTATATCTCTACGTACTTGGAATGGAGAAAATCCGACTTCTCTTGCTGCAATTTTCAATTTGAAATGAAACAAAGGGAAATAAGATAACGGAAGTACAACAAACTATGGAGAATGGATTAATGGAAGATTTATGGATAAGGCATACGAATATTTGCTGGATCAACACGATGGAAGATTTATGGATAAGGCATACGAATATTTGCTGGATCAACACGTCACCATTTTCAAATAAGAGTTTTAATTTGAGATAAATTTGAACGATGAGTATATTAACAGCGACATGTTATGCTGCCAACTAGTGAAAGCATCGTATCAAAATATTATTAATGATGAATCTATAAACAGTGAGACGTTACGCCGTCAAATAGTCAAAAGACCATTGTATTCGGCTGTTTCGTCAATCAACACGTCAACATTGAAGGATAGGATAACGAGAATTTCTGTTTTATTAAATGTATGTTTTGTTTTTATTTTAAATTTATTTTTCTTTTTTTTTAATTATAATTATAATGTGCAATTGTTTTTTAAAATAATGATAAATATAATTATAATAGAGATAATAATGATAATTAACATTCACTAAAAATTAAAATTATTAATAATTAACCTCTACTAAAACCTAACCGATATTAAGGAAAACATCACTGTTAATATAAAGCTATAAAGCGAAAGGTTAACCACTGCTAAATGCAGTATAAAGCGAGAGGTGTAGTTTCGAGCATTTCCTTTTATACCTAAACGAGCTATAGAAGGTGTAGTTTCGAGCATTTCCTTTTAAAAATAAAAATACCTAAACGAGCTATACCTAAACGAGCTATACCTAAGCGAGAGGTGTAGTTTCGAGCATTTCCTTTTAAAAATAAAAATAAAAAGGGAAAATTGATAAACAAAGTAACACTTATATATATACATATATACTTTATTAATCCTCTCTATTTCCCCTTTGACGGTGACGTGACGTGAGCGGAATTTAAGGAAAGTAATAAAAGTAATTGATAAGCTTTGATTATATTTGTATGGCACATGCTCCTATTTTCTAAAGTCGCACGTAATCAGATTATATTTCACCTGCAAACCAGCAATTTACCAAATATTGAACAGATTCGACTTCCAAATGATTTCAAATTGTAATTTGAAAAACGTAAACCGATACGTACAATTCTTCACCCACCCTATAAGATAGGATTTGAGTGCCCCGTACCCTGACATGAGACCATATAAATTCAACAAACAATGGTAAGATTATGTGTTAAATTTTCTATTTTTTTATTCTAATTATTTATAATAATTTTTAAAATAATTTTATGAAAAATTCATTTTTATTATATTTAAATATATAAATAATATTGTAAATTATTTTAAAAAAATATTCAATTTTAAATAATAAATATATCTATCGTGTTTAATAGATTTTCAAAGATAAATCCCATAAATCCAAGTAATAATAGATAATATCTAAATGTCTATCGATACACCATAAATAGAATGGATTTAATTCCTTTCATTCTATAATTTTAAAATTTTAATTATTATATTAAATAATAAATTAATATTTCTTTTAAAATATTATATTATAATAAAATTTAATATTAAATAAGTTTAATTTTAAAATTATAATACATAAATTAATAAACTATTACATCATTCAAAGGTTCTCTTAGGTCACACCATATGCAGCTTGATAAAATTTGATATGTGCACAAAGTTTAAAGCTGTCCTCCACTAAACTTTATACATGACATTCTATATTTAAGAAGGAGTAAGGTGATACAAGGCTCTAATAATGATATATTCAATAATATATTAACAACTTTACGTAAATAATATGATATTATCACTAGCATTCGAACAGGATTAAGGCAGCTCAAAGGGACCCGGAAGCAACTATAAATTGCAAAATTTAAAGTAGCAAGTAATTCGATTTACCATTTGCTAACGAATGTAATTACGTTGAAATTTCAGTCAAGTACATCGCACCTTGAAGAAAAATGCGAAATGCATAGTTCAGCAATACTGTTCCGGTTTTCAAGCTAAATCCACTCCACCCAACAAGAATTCACAGTTTAATAACATTCAAATTTTAATCGTAGTACGTTGCACCATAAGCAATAAGAACTATCGCCACTTACACGTGCACAATATATACTTCGCTTCCCACCAAA